>VYXB01001747.1:125502-177086 GCA_013397135.1 Pachyramphus minor | reverse complement strand
GCATTTGTTTCCCACTCACATCTTTGCTCTTCATTCCAGAAAAAATCCACTACTATTTAAATGTGAAGAATCCCAAGGGTTTGCACAGAAGCTAGGAAATGTAAAAATGAAAGTAGTCACAGTGATGGAACCCTAAGCCTCTACAAAGTGCTAATATCATCCCAGGATCAAATTCAGATGAGGCATTATAATTCAATGGCTTCCATTTCTAGGATCACAAACCACCAGTGCTTCAAAAGCTTTTTTTTTTTTTTTACTGTTATTGTGTTACTTTAAACCATTTTACATGCATAAAGACATCTCTCAGTCATGTCCACTCAGTTTAGTATTTATCTGGTTGGACTGGAAAATGTGAAAACGCTGTCCACATAATAGATTTGGTTCCTTTGTAGTCTTCCACATTTTCTCAGAGAATACATGATTTTAGGTCAGTTTAGCAAAACTGACCTAAAGCATTTCTATTTCAATCCACTGCTTACCTAATCTCTCTACTCTGTACTGTGCCATGGCAGAGCTGTTATTGTAGATAAGGAAGTGCTTGGCATAAGCAAGCACAGTAATATGAACAGTAACTACAGGTACCAAAGCCTCTCACTAGCATTCTTCCAAGTGTCAAATGTCTGTGATTACCTTTCAGGTACCCACAGCCCCTGTCTCTCCCAACAACATCTTTTCAGCCAGTAAATCACTGCCCGAATATTTATTAGTAGTCCAAACTCGAGGAACCTGGGGTTGTCCTGTGCAGGACCAGGACCTGCACTCGACCATTCCTGTGGGTCTCTTCCATCTCAGTGTATTCTATGATTCTATAAAAGCATGTTGGTCTCATGTCTGAGGACTTGAGATGCCAGATACTATGCTCAAACAAGTACATATTATTGATGAAGCTCGTGGTCCTGCCTTGTGCAATACATACCATACAGGAAGGGTAATGCAAGGAGGAGGTAGGTTTAGGGTTCATACCACTTTATAGAGAGGTAAAATTTTCATGACACAACTCCTCAAGGAATCGTTGAAATGTGGGTCAGATTATATTGCAGCATTTGGCTTGGAATATCCCATACCACTCCTTTGCTGTGTGAATATGTTTTTTTCTGAGTCAATACAAAAGTTGTGGGAAGAAAACCATGCCAAAAGTTGAATTTTTCCAGGCATTTCTTTGCAAGGCGTGGTGTCATGCACAACAACAAAAACCAAACCTCAGCTTCAGAACAGCAATGGCTTAAAAGGCGTAGTCTCTGTCAGTATTCGAAATTAAAACTGAGTAAAATATTTTCCTCTCCTAAAAGATTGCAAACTTTTTGCTTGAGACATGCCTTGGTACAGTGTCAACCTCTACTTTAGCCACAGTGGCTTACCATTGGTTCTCTTTTTCTCTCTCTCATCCAGTGCAAAGTCACCTGGCCATGAATCATTACAGCAATTCCACGAGTCTTAATACAAATAAAAGTGCATATCCTAATTTTCAGCCTGAATACCTGTATAAACCAGTACTAGAGAAGTGGAATTCATAACACATTCACCAGGAAACCTGATTCCCTGATGAAGCTAGCTTCAATATCTTTGTATGTGGACCTAGAGTATTGTATCCAGCTATGGAGTCCCCAGCACAGGAATGACATCGACCTATTGGAATGAGCCCAGAGGAGGCCACCAAAATGATCAGAGGCATGGAGCGTCTCTCCTGTGAGGAAAGGCTAAGTGAGTTGGGATCGTTCAGCCTGGAAAAGAGAATGCTTCAGGGTTATCTAATTGTGGCCTTCCACTACCCAAAGGGAGTCTACAGGAAAGATGGAGGCAGACTACAAGTGCATGTAGTGATAGAACAAGGCAGAATCCNATCTTTGTATGTGGACCTAGAGTATTGTATCCAGCTATGGAGTCCCCAGCACAGGAATGACATCGACCTATTGGAATGAGCCCAGAGGAGGCCACCAAAATGATCAGAGGCATGGAGCGTCTCTCCTGTGAGGAAAGGCTAAGTGAGTTGGGATCGTTCAGCCTGGAAAAGAGAATGCTTCAGGGTTATCTAATTGTGGCCTTCCACTACCCAAAGGGAGTCTACAGGAAAGATGGAGGCAGACTACAAGTGCATGTAGTGATAGAACAAGGCAGAATCCCTTCAAACTGAAAGAGGACAGGTTTAGATTAGATATTAGGAGGAAATTTCTTTACGGTGATGTGAGGGCGATGAGGCACTGGAACAAGTTATCCAGAGAAGTTGTGGCTGCCCCATTCCTGAAGTGTTCAAGCCAAAGTTGGATGGGGCTCTGAGCAACATGGTTTAGTGAAAGGTGTCCCTGCCCATGGCAGGGAGTTGGAACTAGATGACTTTAAGGTCCGCTCCAACCCAGGCCATTCTATGATTCTATGGTTCTCGCAGAAAGCTGGCACTTTGCAGCTTTTTAATGAAGTTTGGTCCTACAGAAATATTTCTTTTTGACAATTTTAAAGTCTGCATTTAACCAGTACAATAATTAACTACTGCTCATTGTATTTGTGTTTCCGTGGGGTTATCTGAACTGATAGTGTGCTGATTAGTTGCTGGTTTTCACATATCATTTTAAAGGTTACCAGGGAAACATAGAGCACTCTTTTTGGAAGAAAAGAATTCAAATTAATTGCACCAATGATAATTTCTAAGTAGTTTTGCAAGTGATCAGTTACATAATTTTGTTAAGATAATATGGCCTTTAATATTTATAATTATATTTCTAGCATTTCCTTTAGGTATTAAAACCAACAACAACAACAACAAAACAAACTAAAAAAAACAGAACAAGTCGTCTTGACATACTTGGAGGACTATAGCAGTTTAAATGTGTTAATCATATGAGTATCTGTTTTATGGAGTTTTTTCTTAAGTCACAACACTGAATACAATGCTGCTGTGGATGACATTATTACTGATTCATAAAACTGACCGTCAAAAATTTAAAAAAAAAAAAAATCTCTATTTTAGGGCAGTAGCTGGGATATATCTCAGAAAAGTGGTTAGGCCTTTGCCTTGGACCCAGATGATATTTATATGCCCGTGTCAAAACTGTGACTCTGAAACCCCAATCATCAGCTAAAGGTCAAATGGCTCTTCCCTCCCTTCCCATTGGCTCTGCTCACTGGGGTGCATATGGTGGATTACCCCATCCCAGGGAGAGATGGAAGGGCAAAAGTGAGAAAACTTGTGGGTTGAGATAGATTCGGTTTAGTAAGCAAAGGAAAGAAAAAGAAAAAAAAACACTAAAACATAACAAATGGTGTGAAGGCAATCACTAAGCAGTGGCTGTCTCCAAACAAACTCACTTGTTTTTTTTGCTGAGCGCATGCTTTGTAGTGTGAGTTATCCCTGGGGTTAACTGGGTCAGCTGTCCCAGCTTTGTCCACTCCCAGCTTCTGCCCACCCTCATCTTGCTCACTGGGAGGGCAAAACAGGAAAAAGAGAAAGCCTTGGTGCTGTGCAAGCACTGCTAACAGCAGCCAAAACACAATGTGTTGTCAACAATGTTCTGGTCACAGATCCAAAGCACAGCACCCTACAGACTGCTGTCAGCACAATTAACTGCATCCCAGCCAGAGCCAGTACAGCAAAATTATCTGACATATGTAGGGAGGCTACTCTGTTCCTCTCCAAAACTACCTGAGAAAGCCTTAAAAGCTAAGCAAGCTTACCACAGGCAAGTCAAGGTATGGATGCTGTGTTTCAGCCTGTTAAAGGCCCATAACAGCCTTGCTCAGATGCAGACTCCCCATCTGAACTTCCCAATCATCAGCAAGATCAGTGTCAAAGTCACCTCTAATTGCTGCCCCAGAGGAGGGATAAGAAGAGCAGTGAAACACTTGAACTGTCCTTTTGCACATCTTTACAGCATTCTGGCTCATGCCTTTGGGAGATCCAAGCCCTCTTTTTTGGATAGGACAAGGACTGCAGAGTATTCTGCCCATGATGTGCTCAGAAGACCTCCCCTCCTTCATCAGGGGCATGAGCAAACTGTGAGGGAAGAGCCAAGGGGTGCAGGTGATCAGCTGGGTTGCAGGAGCCCACACCAGGTTTCTATGTCTGTGTTTTGTTTTCAATGGACAGCAAATAGAAGCAAGATACAGAGTTGCATGCTTCACATTTCATTCCTTTACCTCTAGCAAAACTTTTTTTACCTTCAGCTTATTGTTTTACCCCCGTTTGTCAGTTGCATCTGCCTGTTTTCTCTTGGTTTATGTGACTGACTTTACGATTACGAGTCATCTGTCACAGGAGGATCTGTTCTCTGACAGGAGCTCACAAACATTTCTGCAAAACCAACTAAATATGCAAATAACTGTAAAAATAAGTAACAACAAAACCAGACAATCACAATACTGTTTAAGCAATAAGGAATTGCTTCTGGGTATTTTGGGCCAGATTATGTGATTAACAGTCTGTGATGAAGTAGGATTTCACACGAGTATGACAGGGCCTTTGGAATGTAGTAAATAATGGAACAAAACATCAGGCAATATTTACCCCTTACATGCAAAATGTTGCAGTCAGAGGAGAGCTAATTAATAACATTGCTACTTTTGTTCTTGTTTCACTGTTGAAACAGAAGAAAAGAGATATAATAAAGATAAGAAGAAATGGACTTTTTTCTCTTTTAACCACCTGTGCTTAGCCACCTTTTATTCCTAGCAAGTAAAATTTACTCTAGTAACAATCCCCTTAAATGCTGTGAAATAAATAAACTTTCAAATAGAGTGTCTTACAATTTGTCTAATATTTTCATGACTCTTGGAACTTTTACGGTCTTTGAAACAGACAATTTTATATAACCAATTCAACATAAATTAATCATAATTTATCACAACAGAACCCATCAAGATGAATTCAGTTGACACTAATGTAAATGTCATTCTTATTTCTGTGGGTGGTCCTTTACAATTAGTATTTATTTAAATATTATTCAATCTCTATTTAAAATGAAGTCTACCCTCAATTTTTGTCCCCAGTATATCTTCTGGCCATATATAATATAACTTGAACCTTGAGTACTAAACTGCACTATCACAGACACACAGTTTAGGGGTTTGTATCTGATCAGTCTGATATGAGCATCATAAATGGAAAAAGTTATAGAATGTATCCAGTTAAATGAAATTCCCCATTTCCCTTAAGTAAAAAAGGTGAAAATGTCTTCAATGGCATAGAAAAAAAAAAATCCCCCCTTTTTGCAGGAGAGAGCAATGTTGCTGTAGTATTGACCAGAGAATGAAGAAAATTGTGTGAAGGAAAAATACTTTGTCCCTGTAATTAGATATAGGGATTTTAAAAACGGCATAGATGTATTTTTAAGCAAAAATGGTGAAAAAGACTTTTTGTAATCTTTTTAAGCAAGGTGGGGGGATTTTATTCTCACAGAACATCCAAATGGTGTTGAATGTCCTCCCAGTCTGAGCCAGTATATGTTTCAGAAAAATCCTGTACTTCTGAGCCATTTATGTTACTAGTTACCAGTAACATGTATGTTGTTCTGATGGACTCATGGAGATACCAGTAAAACCTCTGTGCTGCACCTGACATGCAGACAAAAACTAGCTAAACAGGCTAAAACAGTTCCCTGCTGCAGGTAGAGGAGAAGGTCACTCTGCAGGTGCATGTTGGGAAATTTGCCACAGAAAGGGTCAGAGAGGAATGCAGTAAATTCCAACACACAAAAATTATGTTCACTGTGTGTATAATACTCATATGCAACAGCTTTTTGCATTTGGAATACAGACTGCCTTGGGGGAATTGGAGAAGGGTTTTGCAAGGAACGAAATTAATTTTTTAAAAGACAAAAAAAATTATACACAACTGATAAAGAGCACAGTGATGAAACAAATCAGTTACCTGTTCATATTCCCCATGCTCCAGAGACATGACTCAGCAGTACAGATTTAACCATTTAACCAAAATTCTCTATAACTGTAGTAACCATTTAAGCATACCTTTCCTGCTAAATCCACAACTGAAAATAAAATCATCCCTTGTCATTCTTCTGAAGTTTTCATCTTTTCATTTGTGCCCTTTAGTATTTCCATACCAACAATTATCAATTGTGCACATTTAAATATCTATTAAAGGGCAGGGGGTAGGTGTTGTGCTTTGTTCATTTCTTTTGTTTTGTTTCTTGTACATTTGTTTTGTTTTAAATAGGCTTTGGGGGCATGTTTATAAATAAAAACTGAAACCTAATTTGGCAACACTGATTATAGGATCTATGAATTTAAAGGAATTTGGGCAGGACTGGGTCTAAAAGGCCATGACCATTTTTTCAATCTGTAGGAATTATTTGGTGAGGTAATACTAACTCCTCTGCTGCAAACACTGAAGTCTCTGCTAGTCAAAGGGTAAAAGCGGAAATCATCTCAGTTTTTGTTTTGGGGATTTACAGATCAGTATTATTTCACGAGTGAAATACAGAGCTCTGTTTCTAACAGAATCTCAAGAGCAGTCAGAAGTAGACAGGCCAAGAGAACTGAGCTCTGTTGTTTTGTTAGTTACTTCACTGGTGTTTAGCAACTACTTTAGTAGCAATAAAGATCTTGGATAGGTTTCCCTGGGTTTTAATTCCTATTCAGTTGAATTCAATAAGTACTCTATTCTAAAGTAACCAAAACACTGGATGCAGGAATTCAGTTTTCAGCTTTTCATTCCCTCGGCAGGAAACAGTTGTTCTTTTTTCAAATGGCTGAAAACAAAAAAGTCAGGAAATTATTCAGAGAATGAAAATGTTTGAGGTAGAGAGGAAGGGAAACATTTACATATATGCATTTCCCAGTTTTGAAAATTACTTTATCAGCTCTGCTTGCCCTTGCATTTCTTCCCCACTTACTGCCACTTGCTAACAGTAAACTTTGCTCAATTCTGGTAGACTCAACAGGAAAACAGTAGTACATAGGCCAGCAGATTCAAACAGTGGGAAGAGAGATTTGCCAAAAATTAAGTAAGTAAATAAATTACCTTTTTTAAGCACTGATAAGTAACATAAGTAAAAGTTTTATGATTGATGTGTCCATGCTATAATCGCACACTCTACTCCAGTACACTTGTGTGGTTTACAGCCTGCTCACTGAACAGGAAACCACTCAGCTTCACTCTGTAATTAAAAGCAGCTACTAACCCAAATTATTTTGTAATTGTAGTGTGGGCTAGTTGAAACTCAGATGGTTGTGCTGGTATTTCCAAAACTTTGGGCAATTCCAAGGGTGGATGCTCAGTTCAAGTAGATAAAACAAGTGTGCATTAATGCAATCTTAATGTGATCCCTGGCCACATCTTCATTGCAAAATAACCCTTGATGTTGTTTCTGAATTCTAAGTACTGCTACTGCAATGATCCACAAATGTTACTGGACAGGCTGATATAGAACTAAGTGGGTAAAGAAGGTCATGGTGAGACAACCAACACAACAACCAACAGAGTAAGGTCTAAGGTCAAGATCTATTAATATGGTTCTTTCACACCCAATATATCTCCTATATTCTCTGTAGCCGAGTAATAGCAGGATGGAAGAATACCACATCAGGACTAGGGGAAATGTTACACTTATTTTGCTGGTTGGTAGAATTGGAAGGAAGCCATGTGCAGTGGCACAGCTGCATACAAAAAGAGAGGTTTAGCTCCTATCTCCCTATGGAAACTCATCCCTTCAACATTACACTGAATATACTAAAGTGTCAATAAGGCTGTTACAATATTTATGTCTAAAATGAATGTTTGTAAAATGAGTTTCACTCTCTGTATCCACACCAAACTTGGAGCTCAGAGTGAACAAAAATATAAGGTTTGACCCAAGATTGTTGAATTTCCAAATTTGCCAAGTCATTTCTCAACTGTAGTTATTATCCTTGCAGCTTTCACTCATTAATTTAAGCCAATATATTTGAGCACTTTTATCGAACAATGGCAATTCTTAATATTTAATTAAGTTGATGGGTTTTTTTTCTTTTTTTATGTATTTAGATCTTGCCCAAACGTATGTGAAGCAATGAATCCAGATATACATCTGAACGGTAAAATTCTTTCAGCAATGAAAAATTATGTACTATAGCATGTCCATCTAGCATACTTATTACTCAGAGCCAGTAATAGTTTGTAACATGCAAGGTGTGGCAGACACGAACATTGTAATATCAGAAACATTAGGATGAATTATAAGATGTCTATATACTCGAGCAGGACAAAGTTTTGCACCATACTTTTTGACCAGACAGTAAAAAAAGTGACTCTAAAAATCCCTATGCAGTTCTTCTTTGCAGCATTTCCAGCTTCAAGGTTTTTTCTATTGAAGTAATTAGGAGATACTCTGTCAGGATCACAGTGTTTATTAAAACACAACCCACAATACTTTATCCCTTCCCAACACTGGCTGAGACACCACAGTGACTAAAAAACCATTGTGCATTCATAGACTCACAGAAACCAATGGGAACAGATTTACCTTCTGCTTTCTGATTTAAAGAAGGGCTTGGTTTCTGATGTTGGGTTTTCCTGCATAGATTGCTAACCTGTCACCCTTTTAAACAGAATTTTGTTAAGTCTTTATGAAAAGCAAGCAATGTTGCCAAAAAAGGCACACACTGTTTTATTCCCTTGCAAATTAAAGAGAAGTTAATTTTTTCCATTTTGTCCTTTGACATCAGGCATTCTCTATCAACTGGAAGAAACACACACACACACATGCCATAGCAATAGAACACCTTCCTATTTTTATAATTTATATTGTCTATTTATTAGTTTCACATGAAATGTAGCAAAGCAAAAAAAAAATTTTCAGACTGAGTAAAATATGATCAGTTCCTATAACTTGAGGAGCCTCTAACCCATGCCAGCTCTAAGTCTTTAGCTTGCAGGAGAAAAAAAATTATGCCAGAAGGTCCAGCTGATTGCAACTACTTGTTACAAAGATTCTGTCCTCTTTCATCCTTTTACAACAGCCAGTGCACAAGAAGCGAGAAAATTTGAAGATGTCCCTACTCATTGCAGATGGGTGGGACTAGATGACCTTTAAAGGTACCTTCCAACCTCACCTGTTCTGTGATTCTACAATAAATTGGATGTTCCAGGGTGATATATATATATAGTACACAGCAGAAATAGTCTCCCCTTAGATGGTGAGCCTCTTTGACAGCACCTCTTCTACTGCCTGGACAGCTTGCAGCACTTCTCCTTCTGAAAGACTGTTACGTACAGCAAAGCTGAGAGAGATATTCATCTCCACTACCAAAAGGTCGTTCTTAAATATGAGGAGGAGTGGTTTCTAGCTGGTTTGCATTCCTCAGCTAGCATGGAGTAAATATTTGTGCATACATCTTACGTAAAAGGCACATCCACAGGAAAGCAGCCCCAGTGCTGCTCTCTTCACTGGCACTGTGTAAAGGAGGCGTACAAAGAAAAGGAGAAGGAGGACTGGAGTTCCCCTAAACTCCATTGATTCATTCACAACAGAATAGATTATAAACTAACTTGGATGTCACTTTAAAGGTACCTTCCGAATAGCAATACATCACCCCAAAGGCTTGGGTCAACCAGTCCCCCTTTAGCATTAAGCCATGAAATGAGTGGATAATAGCACTGATATTTACCACCGGTATTCATTTTTTATTGCTGAGGACAAAACAACCATTTTTTTATTAACAGAAGTAGAAAGGCCAGGATTTAAGACACCTTCTGCTTTTTTTTATTATTATTCTGGTACCACGTAGTTACCATTTTGGTCCTCAGTAATGCCATTGGTTTAACTGGACTTACTTCTGATTTGCACCAGCATAACTAAACAGAAAATCAGACAACTAGCCTGTATGGATAAATCTCCTTCCCTGTCCTCCATGAATCTCTGAGCAGAGATTAAAGTACTGCATATATTGAATAAATGAACATTCAATGCCATCTGCTGGGTTATACAAAAATATGCAATACCAGGCTTACAGAACAAGAGTGACAAATATAAAAAAGAGTGTTCAGGCAGAAGCAGTCTTCTTTCAAAACACAGTTGTAAGAGAGGGTTATGGGATACTGCCTGTCCTTGATACACTTCAGCACCCAGGTACAACCCCTGGACATGAAGTAGATCTGGTTTTAACTCTCTCCTTGACAAAAAAGCCTTTCAGTGTGCAATACTCCCTTTTTCCTAGGCATTAGAGCAGGCTTTAATTGTATGTTATTGGTTAGCCTTAATAGAAGGAATTTCATGCTCTACTTTTGAAACCAGGCTATTATGCAAGACTCGTTAGGTTACAGGCAGTGGAAGAAAGGATTGCAACAGTCCAAAACAAGAGCAAGTACTGGGCAAGGTCATACCATGGCTGTTTTGCATTAAATAATCGCTGGATTAAATGTGTAAATCGGGTTAAATGCAGAACTTGGGAGTCTCTTCTGAAGTGAACTCACTCTCCTGTTCACCAGCTCTTTGGCCCTGCAACTTGTACTCTCCTGGTTGTACCATGAGACAACTTTGTGGCCAGACAGACAACACTGAGAACAGTTTATAGCCTGATAGCTGAAGTGTTCTCAGTTTTGGGGTTTTCTTCTGCTACCAAGGGACAAGACACATTTCTATTCACACAGGAATTTCCAAATCAGGATCCCCAAACTCACCATGGTGAGCTGTCACAGTTCTGTACCAAGCAGCAAAACTCAGGAGAAAGAGGGGAGTTCAAGCACATCCTTTTTTGGATGTTCTTTGTAGGCAGGTTTAGACGTGCTTACGGTTGTGAATCCCATTTCCCCACAGCTACTTCCTCATTCATTGTAGAGGTCAACAAACTCACAGGTGGATTTGTTTAATCTCCTTTGTCTCAGTATCTCTAAAATACTGTGCAGTTGGCAGATTTTTATTCCATTATATAAATTATTAGTTAGTGTATAATTTTCTACAGAATGAGACCTGCTGACAGTTTGTCTTCATTTCATACAGAAACCAGAAGAACTATTCCTGATAACAGACATCATTCTGTAAGTACCATACTGTTCTTCCTAAAATTTTATGTTTGTAGTTGTAATTGTAAAACACTTCCTGGTGTGTGTTAATTTATTTTGGCTACAATGCTAATAACAGAAAATGTAATTGTCACTGTTTGCTAATGCAAAAAAAGCATGAGTATTTTGAAATATGTATGAGAACTTTTGCTTTGTTTCAGTGGGAGCTAGATTGGAGAAGTGTCTAACTCACTAGTCAGTTCTCCATTTATGGGCTGAATCTAAAATACAACCTTTACATAAGATCATTCGAAAATGACAGGAGTGAAGTTGAACAAGTATGTAAGTCATAAACCCTAAGCTTTAATATGTAACTGATGCAAATGAAAGCCAAAAAGCCAACGGTATACATTTCAATGTCTTCCCATTTTTATCTGAAAGCTGGTTTTGAGTTTCAGTTCAGACGTATTAGAAAAGATTGTAAATACCTTTTAAGTAGCAGAAAGATGAAGACGGAGTCCTTATGTTTAAAAAGTATAAGTCTATGCTTAATAAGCAAGTTGGACAAGTAAAGGTTGACTAAAGAAGATTGATGGAATCAATACTTTGACCACTTTAGATCTCTCTGAAAGATTAATAACAGTAAGATGTTATATGGGATTAATATCAAACAGAAGGGAGTAATAACACAGAGCAGAACAGGGAAAGAACAGTCAGGAGAATATTTACTTATGCTAAGGCAGTTAAGGAATCATTTTAAGAAATTTCTGAGATATTAATTGATTATCTTTGGGAACTCTCCAAGGAGTCCTGAGTTCCTAAAGTAATGGGAAAAAAACAGTGGTAACGTCAATTTCTTATGAGAAAGCCTGTAGAGACCATTAAACAAAGTCAATCTGAAAACATCTTTTGGAAATAATAAGTCTGATTATGTAAAAAAAATTGCTAATGTGAACATGAAGAACATCTCATCAACTCCTCAAAGCAAAAGTAATTTCCTTTTCAGCAGAAATATGACCACAGTAGTGAGAAAGAAAGCAGTAGATGTGATATATCTTGATTTTTGTTAGGTCTCTGACATTTCCCAGAAGACATTCTCCTAAGTAGATACGTGGAAACCCGGTCTAGATGAAAATGCATGAAGTGTTTGCACAACTGATTGAAAAAAATAGTCACCCTCTGCCTAGCTGACAGTAGTCTGCTACTGAACTGGAAAGAGCTGTGCAGAGAAGTGCCTGAAAACCCAGGTACCCTGCAGGGGTCTGTCAAGGGTGTGGTGGTATCTTTTATGTGCTGCTACAAAAATCCTGCAATGTACTGTCAAGATCACTTCTTGGAGGTCTGACTGATGTTGTAACAAAGATGTGTACACC
The DNA here is from genome assembly GCA_013397135.1 of Pachyramphus minor. NCBI lineage: Eukaryota > Metazoa > Chordata > Aves > Passeriformes > Tyrannidae > Pachyramphus > Pachyramphus minor. The sequence goes on along the minus strand of VYXB01001747.1, from coordinate 164,786 downwards.
CTGGAGAGAGATGTGTACAACCAGGAAAGTAACACTGGGATATGAGGTTCAAAATCCCTTAAGTTGGTGGACAACTCAGGAGAGCTTTAAAGAAGCATATTTGTTTAGTGAGAAGACTAAAAGGAAATATCATTTTATGCATTAGCATAATAAAGGTTGAAATAAAGTGGATAGTAATCAATTTTTTTAATGTCCTCGGAGGGTAAAACAAATTGGTTTAAATTTTAGCACTCAAGAGAAAAAGCATGAACTGAAAGGGCAGTTAACTAGCAGAAGAAGACACCTCAGAAAGCTATTGATTCCCCATTATTAATGAGTTCAAGAAGAGAATGAAAAAACCATCAGGGAAGATCGAAGTGCATGATGTACCTATATTGTTGGCAGCAAAATACGACACTGGGTACCCTCAGCTGAGTTCACTCAGCAGCAATCAGCTCTGTGCTGAAGGAAGGCAGCAGTTGTGTTCTAGCATGTAAACAGTGAGTATGAAGGCTAGAGCAGGACTTCAGAAATAAATCTTGGACAAACCTAGTACAAGTGTATAGACACATCCAGAGGCATCCTTAGTCACTCTCGGCATCATATTCTATAGATTCCACTGTTCAGTACATACTTGCTATCACATTCAGTTTGACTGCACATTTGTTAGCACAAATTCCCCAAAATACTCCATGCTTTTATTTTAAAGTGTCACATTTGTGATGAGCTAGTTAATATATTCTTGCAAGTAACATATGTAAACAGTCAGTACAATATAAATACCACATAGAAAATACTCTAATGAAAGACACAATTTCAAATTATGAAATTAAACATTATTATTATATTTTCAAAATCAGACAGGCAAAATTCAGAGAGAGATCTAAACTGTCTCCCAAATGGCTATTTTATGAATTTAAATTAAAAAAATTTAGGTACTCAAAGCACTTACTCAACCACTTTCCAACCCTTCAACTTCCACCAGAAAATTTTCTGTGCACCAAAATATCTAGTTATGGTAATCAGATATTTCCAAATCTGAAATTAATCTTGAAATTAATTGCATTCTGTGTATATCTCTTCTTCTGTCCAGAGTAAATATTTGACAATGAAGAGAAGGGGTGACTCACAGTCTTCCCCCAGGTTGTCTGAGGATGATGATTACGAGACCATAAATTCTTCCACTCTGGAGGCCATTCGTGCTTTAAGAATACTTCCCGCCAAACCTCTACAAGAATCTGAATATGCAGGTAACTTCTGTCTGTGGAAAGTGAGAAAAACCTAGAGATATATAGGAGCAGTACAAACAGGGTTTTCAGAGGAGATATTCTTTAGAATGAAATGGTTTAACTGAAATATAACACTGGTAGGCAGAAACAAGAGAAGAGCTTTGTCTGCATCTTCAAATTCAAAAGTTACCTTTATTTCCATTAGATTATGTTAAATTAATAATTACACTGTGTTTTTTTGATTTTAATATTATCCTCATGGGAGAAACTCTATTATCCCATTCCATCTTGAATGTGCAAAAAACCTGACTGATCAAACTCACAACCATTTCAGAAAAGCTCACTGCTGTTTAAGCCTAGAAACTTTTAAGATGGAACACATGAAACTTCCCTCCAGATGATAATTTGCAAATGAAGAAACGTACTCTTTTTAAAGGTGCTCTCTGCTGCTGTCAATAACAGTAATAAGCAATTGCTTTGTGTGTATTTCTCAGGTATTCTTAACCTTGCAAGATAGCCTCATTAATCCCCTTTTGGTTTACTAAAATGCCCAAACAAATTTAAGTGCCCAAACATACAGAGTCAGTTAATATCCTCTTTATGGATGTGAAATATCATCATAGCTATCCATTGCTCAAAGCCATTACAAACACTCTGGAGGTTTTAAATCATTAAAAAACTGGAGGGAAATCTTAGGTGACGAAGAATGGAAACCTGAAATCACAGATATCTGAAAATACAGGATCAATATATTATGAAAGCTTGCTCCAGTTCACATCAAAGTCAGAAAAGATTTATCTACTGATTTTTTGTGGGAGTTTGTTTGATGTTTAAACAAATAGACAGCTTTAAAATGAGTAAACTTACCAGTGTGAAAGCCAATCACAATCAGTCTGAACATCCAGATATCCTACATTATGTTCCAAAGACTAACTTGCACATTTTATTTGGAAATCTGAACTCTAAATACTGTTTTTGTCTTGGTTAGTAGTAAAAACTTTCTGTCAGCAGCCAGCATCTTATGTTGTCTATGTAAGACTGTCCTGAAATACCCAAAAGGTGTAATTTTTATTTTGTGAATTCAGATAAAACACATTAAACAAAAAGCTGCTTTTTTCCCATGTGTTATGCCAAATAACTATAATGTGGCAAGATACAAGAGTGAGGAAAGGTCTGAAAATGTATTTCAAAAGGGTAGAACTCAATGTTAACTTTTTTGCCATCTTTTCTAGATAAATACCAGTGCCCTTGAGATATAAAATTAATGACTCAAAACCACATGCTACCATACAACCTGTGCATTCCTTTAGACAGCCAGGAATCCAGTATTTATTAGAAGCCAAAGTGCTCTAGAGAGCAAAAGCCCTACAACTCTTACAAAATCCGAACAAAACAACAGCATTGCCAAGAACAAAGATTCAGATGAAAAACAAATTCAGTAATCCAATCACAGTTAAGGTTAAATGTCTGCCTTCACTGTGTACCACTTTATGAAGGCTTTTTTGTTAGCCACAGTGAGGAGGTTAAGCATGAAGCTATTATCAGGGTCATGCTTATTTCCTCAATACAGCTGCTAAAATGACATTTAAGTTTTGAAAAGGAAAAATTAAATGTTATAAAAATGGCAAGACCTGATCTGAAAAGCATATTTTGAACATTAAAACCTCTTCTTCTTAAAACCTGATACTACTGAATTACTCAGGCTTGATATTTCTTCCTCTTTTACAGATAAACGTTGTTTAAGGCCTTCAGGTTCCACTTCCCCAGTGAGCGAGCACCCATCTCAGCCCCCTCAATACTCAACTGTAAGTAAAGATACTAAACCTTACTCACAAACAGATTTCCTCTTTTCTTTAATATTCTTTAAAGTTAAGTGTGGTCTATTTAAAGTCTTAGCCATATAAAATTCACTTGTACAAGGGCACACAGGTTCCTGTAAGCTGTTCCTGTTTCACTTTGCAGTGATACCCTCACCACTGACTTTCACTTGTTTACTGCTGGAGATCCTCTAAGTATTAGAGGCATCCCAGTCAGGAGCAGCACCCCTTCTACTAGACAGAGTTTCAAGGGTGTCGACTAATACCACATCTTTATTTTGTTTTATTAACAGATTCACACATCTGTTCCAGGGGGACGGAGAATGCCAAGTGTAAGAGGTAAAACAAAAAAAATCTACCCATTTCTGCAAACAGAAATAGAAATTGTTACTTCCATATTTATCTTTTGTACAGAGGAAGAGATAGCAGATAATAGAATAGGCAGGGTTTTCAGAACAGCAACTGCTTTCTCAAATAATCATACTGCAAATTTTGCAATACCATTTCAACTATCTAACATGACAGTAATTATTTACAGAAGGAGATATGTTTTATCTCAGGAGCTCCCTGTTCCTCAAGGGGTAGGAAAAAACAGCCAATCAATTTAAAAATCAGATTTTCCTTTTCCTAAATTATAAGGACATAAGGGGGCAGGGGGAAGCCGATGTCTTCCAAAGTCTTCCACCAAAAGGCTGCAAGATCCCTTCTAAACTTTACTTTTCCTTCTCATGATCTCATGAGTTTTCACTCCCTACACTTCTCAGACATTTTGTATGAATATATTGTAAAGGATAATCTAATAATGATTTTTAAATAGTAATATCAACTTTAGCATTTCCTACTAGCAATTTACATCCTACAGTAACTATTTACAACAGCTGTCTGACAATGTTCACCTGCTAAGAGTGTGTTAATTGTGTGGTACATCACCTAGAATATATTTTTTTCTCCGCTGCTTTACCTGTAACTGCTAATTTGCCTCAAAATCAAATGTACCTTTAATTTTTGTTTGTTCTGCTTTGTTTCTTGTGGTGAAATCAGAGACGATTGCTATCTTATTCTTCAAGAGTCTATTGAAATGTCTAAATATTAAATACTCTGATAGATTTACTCAATAATAAGATTTTTTTTAAAGTAGTTTCTATACATTTTTTATGTTTAATATACTTTGATGTAGCAGTGCATCATGAAGTCAAACACTGAAGGATTAAATATCTGATTAGTTTTGAAAAGGAATATTTTTTCTCTTACAATTTTCAAACCTTTGAGTTATAAGCTAAATCTTGTCAAAAGGACTGCAACTGCCAAGCCAGGAAAATATGATCCTTTCTGTGTTTGCTTCAACAGCCAATTTTTAGAAAGTAAGTATTGTATTTGATCAGCCAGAAAAATAACTCAAAGATTTCCATATAAAACATAATTTGTATTTTTTCCCTTTTATTTCATACTATAATGCAAAGCATAGATCCAAATAATTCCTACAGATTATAAAAAAGTAAGCACTATAAAGTTTGAAAGTTAAAGGTTAGATTGACTCTTGTGAGCAAATCTTGATGTAGATTTAAAAAAATCTGAAATAATATACATTCCAGTAAGACAGTTCCAAAATCTGCAGAAATCAGTACACAAGGACAGTTTGCCAGTTTATCTAAAGCTTTGAATTCCACCAGGATTTAGTAGGTTGGATTTACATGCTTGTCTGCCTCCATGTGATGTGTGCTGATGTTAAGAAGAACCAAAGCCAGTGCAGGCAGACAAATTAAATTCTGCAGTTTGAGAATACAACTTTGTATTTTTAATACATCCTGAGCAAATAGTACTTATAGAGGGTGCTATTATTTATAGATAACTACTACACTGTTAATAAATATACCTTAACATTTATTCTCATGGCCCGTGCTATTAAGAGGCCTTGCCACAAGATGGCATAAACAGCACAGAAGAAATTTTGTCGAAGTATTTTCTATAATTGTTAAACACTTAAGGTACCATTATTTTAGTCAGACCAAATTGTTATGGTTTACTTAAAGGAAAGCCTGAGATATATTGCATCTCCTTTACATTAGTTAGGATTTCAGCAAGTAGAACTTAGGAGAATATTTTCAATAACAAAATCTAATGAAATAAAGTAAGATTTTTTTTATTAACAAGATGTTAATTTAAATAATCAGGCATATTTTAGTAAATTTGAAAACAAAAAATATGTTTACTTTTATTGTTTTTCAATATTTTTGTTAATTTCTATAGAAAAATCAAGACAGACAAAAAATGCATCCCACTGATAAGTGCATAAAGGCTCTGAACAATAATTAAACAGTAATTAAGTTTACAATACCTGAATAAATATCACCCTCAAATGTTTCATTCTGAAAGCCAGAGCAGAATTCTGGAGGTAGAGTTGGGGGTGTGCAAAGAATGGGACTGGACTGCCAGTAATAATAACAACAATACCAGAATAAAGCTATAACTTAATTTGTGAATAATGTAGGTAGCATTATACTAACAATTATTAATAATTATTTTTAGGAGGAAGAATGAAAATACAGGGACAGCAGGTAAGGAGAATCTCTCATCAATTAAAATTTTTACAGGTCATTTTGCCATTTAATAGATTTTTTAAAGCAGGCTGCCATTTTGCTGGCACTAAAAAGGATAAGAGAACTGATATCTGAAGTCCTACATTATCTCACTTACCTGCATTCACAGTTTATGTAGATGTCTTTTATTCCTCAGTGATTTTCAAATAGCATGCTAAAGCATGATGTTTTGTGCTGTAGAGCAGACAAATCCTTTGACTCTTGACATGGGCATGTCTACTTAATCTCAATTCTTCACATTTCTCTCCAGTTAACCAAGGAAAAAGCTGACAGGGATTTTTGTTTCCTCTTTTCCAGGAACCTGTGCCTCCCCCACGGTAAGATCACATAAGAAATTGCCTACCTGAGGTCCTTGGGGAACTCAGTGCCAATGAATGCTCACATCCGTCAGTACTGCCCATGATAATGAGGTGGCTGGAAGTGAGACAGCATTCTTTTACTACCTGGCACTTTTTGGACTCTTACAGGTTCTGATGTGAAATTAGGGAGAACAAAACATGAGCTGTAAGTGTTTGATAGGAGGATCTCAGGCCTGCATCTTCAAAATCAATTTGGCTGTGCCTACGGACAAGTCAGAAACCTAGAAATCTTGAATCTGGTCCAACACAGATATATATTGCTGAGGAAAAGAAATTTTCCATCAATTTGGTTTGTGCCTTAGGCTCTCTTCGCTGTGATAATATTGACTTCATTCCCTCTTAAATCATTCTGCCAATGCTTTTTGTTACAAATCTAAATCATGTCCATAGAAATCAACTGGAATATTTTCACTTACTCCCACAGAAGATGGACCAACCTCTATTGCACAAATACATTTTTCTATGATATGCCCACAGACAAAAAAATAATTGCTTTTTAATCTTTCCAACTCTAAAAAATAACTACTATAATTAAAACATCCTTCCAAAAGGTCATCTAGGACTTACAAGCTTATTTCTCCATGCTTACACTGACTGCTCCAAAATGTATAAAGAATTTTAAAATATAATTGGCATTACATGTTCAGATTTTACTATAAAAAAATAGAAATACCATAAAAGGGCAGTGTAACTTCACAAACTCAAAATTATAAAAGTGCAGAAATAAGAACATTCTCAATCTATTATTCTACAACATTTCACTGTTTGTTTCTTTTTTTATTCTGGTGGCTGGAATGGTTTTTAATCCTCTCACCTGACTTCATTTAGGTATGTGCTCTGCAAACACACAAGGGTCCCTCCCCAGGAGCCCACAACTGAAGGGTAGTTCTGACAGGCACCATGGATGCACCTCCAGTATTATCCAGCCAACCTCTCCATGCTACAGCTTCCAGCCAGAGCTGGGCTGTGACTGCCTGGTCTCAGAGCATGGGCAGAGCATGCCCAGTTTTCTGGGATGAAGAGCATTTTGTCCTCTATGTCTGAAACTGCAGTGTGTTCCCTGGCTGGACCATATGCACAGGCCTATCCACCCAGAAATATCCACACTGGAAAGCTGTATGTGCTTGGCACATCCTGATGAGGCACACAAAAGCGGTAATAAATGGCACATAACACAGTACAGCAATGTCTTGCAAATGAAGAATATTATCCAATATTACTACTGCTATTGAAGGGCCCTAAGGAGTTCCTGGACCTGAGTTTGGCTCAGCAAAATACATTGAAATGCTCTCATAAAATTCTAGTCTCTTACTTCTGGAGCTTGCACTTAGAACACAGTCCCTGCATCTCCTTTACTCCGTAATAGTTCTTCAAATTCTCCTTTGACTTCTCTAGGCCTCCAAACACGCTGCCAAAGCAGTATCAGCCACTTCCTCCAGAGCCAAGGAGAAGCAGCCAGTTCTTTCACAAGAGGAACACGCTCAGCCAAGCTCCCACCTTTCCAATGTCAGCAAAAGTCTCAAGGTATGGTGCATTCCTCATCCACGTTCCCTGAGAATCAAAACAGTCTCCCTGGTCAAACCACAAGACTTTACTTCCATTGCATCTCTGCTTTTACTTAAGAAATTATTCTTTAGACAGCTGTGAATAATTAAGAGAAGTGGTATTTAGTGTAATGTGACACTGGCATTTTTTAAGAAAAAACTGACAAAATAATAGTAAAGAAGGAGTAGAAAGCTAGGCAGAACTTTCACGAACACTTTGTTTAAGGTTTGTCCTATTTTTTCTTAATAACATTTAGAGGTCTTGCAACCACTTTTAAGCAGAAAAATTCTACTTACTTAGCACAGTTGGTGAATCAAGTGATGGGGAAATACACCGACTGCATCAAAGATACAGGAATACATTTCACATCCCAGGGGTGTTACATTCAGCAAAACAAATAACTAATCTACAGGCAAAAGTCTGCCTTCAGCCCACGAGGCCAACAAATCCAGACTATGATTCGTTTCTTGCCCTCTCCGTCTTGCACTCCTGTCATACAATGCCCATGGTCATTCAGGATCCTGACGTGCCAGTGAGGATGAGCTCTGCCAAGTCCTGAAGAACAAGCTGCTTGTGTCCAGCTGTATGACCACACATATGCATATGTCAGGTTATGGGTCTGGTTGGTCTTTTCACACAACTCATATCTAGTCAGATGAGTGCGTAGATACAGCTCTCACTGTGGTGTAACCAGGTGTGTTGTGGTCTGGCTGCGTGACCAAAATGCACATTCTTAACAGGGGATGGTGCTCAGACATGCTGGGAAGAGGAATGACACAATTTCCAGGGCCACAGGGTATAATGCTCCTATGAATCCTGACAAAAACCTATGGTAGGCAGAAGCTGTGCCAATCCTGTCCATCCTTCCTTAAATTTTTTCAATTTTATTTCCTCGGGATGGAATATTGCTTCATTTTACAGAGGTCACTACAAATCTCTCAGAGTGAAAATAAGCTTACAAACCAAGGAAATAATCTTTTGCTTAAAGTTAAACATGTACTTAAGGAGTGAGCTCTAAGTATTGGTCCTTGGGGTGGGTTTTTTCCTGAATGGTGCCTAAATTTTTTCACAGATTAGGTTCCAAAAGCTGTTGGTTGCTCAGACATTTTATTAATGTGAAGTATCTTCATATTCAATGCAAGATCTGCCATGGAGCTGCAAAGTTCCAAATCCCATGACTGCTCCTCTCCCTCAGCAGAGCAGCACATAGATTGAAGGCTTTGTGAGAAATGTTGTAATCCATGTTGCCAGCAGACATCAGTATGCAGAGCACTTGGATTTGAAAGGTCCTATTATAAAGCCAAATTCTGTACTATAAATACATGTCATGTCTATTGTACTAGGGGGTTTAATCACATGAGTAAGAAAGGAGTGGTACAGAATAAGACCACACATGATCTGGGGAAGGCAGTTGACAAATTTCCCACGCAATCACTTCACTCAAAATATTTCTCCACCAACTTCAGTCCAGTCACAGCTTTGTAAGGAGAAAACATACATATGAGCTGCAGTGTGGAGTACAACACTACAGCCGGTATCTTGTAGACTGTAAGCAAAGCTGTCAAACCACAGATGTGATTTAGAAGTGCAAGTTCTGTTTTCCAACAAGATTTGGAGGACTTCGAAAATTTAACACATCATTATTTATACACGCTATAAATAGTTTCATAAGAAAATAGGTATGTGCAGGATCCTGGAACACATCTTAGAAGCTTTGGTGTGATTTAAACTTTTACATGCCTGTGGTAAGCAGGCCATGCAAGTGGCATGTCCGTTCAAGGCAGAGGCCAGCCCTGCAAGCACACCTTTAATATCACTAAACTTTACCATGCACCCAATGCCTTGAATATTGGCTTTCATACATGAAGTAATGACCCTGGAGACCAAGCTAACAAATTGCAGAAGCTAATATAAAAGCAACTATCCAAATGTAAAACAGTTCCTCTCCTTTCTCCTAGACTTCCTGAAATTTTTCATGAACACATCATTCCTAAATGTCTTGCCTCACTATCCATCCATGTTGATTGATATTTTCTGCACAGACGTGATGAAGCGACCCCGTCTCACCGTTGAAAAATAGCTCTCAGATCTTCCTTTTGTGTTCCCTCTGACTGATTTAGCAAAATAACTCACTGTGATATTTTCTCAGTCCAGGAGATAGGCTAAACAGGGACTAAATCCCAGAGCTTTTCAAAAACTACTAGATGCTTATTCACACCTTATGTTGCTAAATAATTTGTAAAATCTGGTCCTCTGTCTCTTTTATTTTACATGATGCTAAATAGCATGAGTGTTCACCATAACCAAAACATCTCACAAAAGATGTCAGAATCAATACCTTGTCCATTTTTGGAGGGAGAATAGTTCCTTTCCAGGAAAGGATGATACTCCTGATCAGCCATGTCGGGAGAAGGCAGAAAAACACCTAAACACCTACTTGATTCAGAACCATGAAGAACATTCTCCATTCCTTTTTCCCTGTTTTCACCTCCTTCCTTCTACACTTTCCATTCTGCCTCTGTGAGTGTTTCATTTTTGAAACTCTTCAGTCTTCAGGGAACTTACCTCCATTTATAGCTGACTGTAAAGTGTGTAATAAGACCTTTTGGCATGAGATGAAGAGTGTTAAGAAAACTGATACTTCTATCTCTTCTTCCCTTCCTCCAAAACATTCTCCTGCAAATAATTTATGTAAAAAAATAACCAGCCTCTGAACTTCTATAGTAGTAATAAAATCCTTCCCTTGCTAAGAGCCATTAGTTTTCAGTGATAATGTAATCAAAGTATTTAAGTAATCAAACTGGTTTTTATTTTATGATAATTAAAATTTTTGCATATTATTCCTTTTTTCCCAGATATTCATCTGTTAAGGAACTAAATGAAGTAAGTATTCATCTTTGTACACATTAGGACCATAAAATCCATATACGTTCCAGGCTACACAACCTTTCTTGTAATAGTATTTTAGCCTATTATGTAAAAGAACTAGTAGAATCATTTTAGCTTTGGATCATTATAGTGTCTATCTTTAACATGTGTTGCACCTTCAACACTTCTCCCTTCTGAATGGCAGGTGAATTCCTGAAGATGCTTCCAGAAATAGAAAAATAGATACAGTGCAAACCCACGTTCCCAGCTATCCACATAAAAGCATCTCTCATAACTGCCAGAGGCTGTGCATGCCTATGAACAGTGAGCAGTAGGAGACACTCTCCTTCAGACACACAGGTTCCACACAGATTCTTAAAAGCAGAAGGCTAAAATTATAAGATCATTAGAGGAGTGCAATAGCATTAATGTAAAATAAATACCTCAAAAATAAAATGACCCTTTACAATAAGAGAAACAAAAAGAGGCAAATTTTATATCCACATTTAACAATGCCTGTTATCCCTCAGCTCCATTTTCCCTCTCCTCCCCCACTCCTTCCCTAGGGCCAAGCTCCACTGCCAGGCTCCAGGCACTGCTGAAGCAGCAGCTCTGAGTTCCCCTCTCTGACAAGCTAGAAGGGTTCTTCCCTCCCTCTCTACACCTCCAAGCTGACCCCTTCTCCTCCCAGCTGAGCCCTTCTCTCCCAGCACGGCCACGTGCAGCCCCACCTCCAGTGACCCCTGCACCACTTGGCTCTGTGTAGAGGGCAGAAGCCAAGAGGCGATGCTGGGAATGCAGTTATAGGCATCTATAAAGCAGAAAGCACTAACTTTCACACAGAGACTAGTAAAGGCAAGTGATTTTTTTTTTTTATTACTTTTTTCATATCCCTGTCTCTGTAAAAAAGTTTTTAACAAGTTCCTTCACTTTCTACTCAGAGTAATGAAGTGAAGCAGAGGAAATGGGTTTAGCAATAAGGGAGTTTAGTTACGACAAGTGGTTTTCTACAAAACTTATTAAGAGATACAGTCCCTACAATCATACAGAGTGTCAAAGATTGTAGAATTCAGAGATAGGTTATAATTTATGGCATTGTGTGCTTCTTACTGAATGTTTTATTTACTGCACTAACATGTTCCAACTGAATTATTTTAGGGGTTTTTTTCTCATTGCAAAGAAACAGAAGAAAGGAATCTCTATACTACTTAAGTCGAACTGTTTCCTACCATAGTAGGCTGTAGCACAAATCTATAGACTGGTCTAGCTCTAATTTTCAAATCTGTTGAGTTTTCCTTCTCCACAGTTCTGACTGGGAGACTGTCCCAAACCTCACTTCTCTCATGGTCAGAAATTGCTTCAGTTTGAGAGATGGTAACAAAATCATGGTTTGATAGCAATATTGTAATTAACATTTTAAAAATTATCTATTGTCAGGAAAGATAACATTTTAACACAAAAAGCTTTGTCTTGTCCTAGATACTGACTCAGTACCAATACGAAAACACTCCCAAGCACAATAAATATCTTACACCTGTAATTAACATTTCTGTCTGGGCACTGTACAGCTGCACAAATACTGCAGCTCTTAACAGGCTCTTAGTTTGGTTGCTTCTTAAAGGAGAAATATTGTGTGTCTCCTGGCATGGAAAAGATGGGGCTGGCCTCCCTTCTGCTAGAGAGGGGCAAACAGCAGCAAGCGGGTTGCTGAAGAAATGATTATAAAGAAGGCAGAGCATGGCACTTTTCAGAACGCACAGTGAAAGTACAAAAGGCAATGATCTTGAAATGATGAAGGTTTCAACCAGAAATAAGGAAGAAAAATTACACATGAGGGGATTTTTGAGGGTATTGGTATAGGCTTCCCAGAGAGGCTGTGAAATCACCATATGTTCTGGGAGGTTTGCAATACCCAGCTGGTCAAGGCTCTGAGACCACAGGCCTCTTGTCACAGTTCACCATGCTTTAAGCAGGAGCTTGAGCTAGAGCTGAATGAGACTTTGAATTCCTATATAATGTACTGGGAAGGCAACTTATATGGAAGGCTCAACGTTCAACATCTACAGAGTCAACAATTCTTCTCTTAAATATTTATGTTTTATAGTCTTACATGTATCAAATTAATAAAGAAAGTAATTATTATTCCCATGTGAATCAAAATAATATAGAAATACAGTGAAAGTTTATGAGTCAAACTCTGGTCTTTAGAAACCTGTGTATCATTGACTTATATGTAACATAATATGATGGATTAAGAATCTCCACACAGTGATTTTGACTGAAGTATCTGCCATGACAATAAAAATAATTGCACTGTCAGTTAAGGAGTCTGAAAAGAAATTTCTCATTTTACTCTTTGGATAGTGTCTCTCTCGTCAATCAAGATTAAGGAAGGAAAACCATATTGTAAGTTAAACTGATGTACAATAGTCATCACAAAATGGTGATCATTGCAAAAAACCATATGTTCACTTACACCCCTAAAAAATTCAGTTCTCATTGTCACCAATAGACTGACAGAAGCATTCAGCATGGGTTTTTGACAAAGTGATCTGGTATTAATGATTGAATGTCTATAAATTGTTTTAAAACTTAAATATGGTTGGGTCTGTTGGGGTAAATTCAAGTCACTAATCCAAAGAAAAATATTTACTATGTTATCATTTCATATAGGTACCTGGAAGAGAGCAAGGTCAGTATTTAATAATATAATAATTTGAGAATTTTGAAAGAAAGGGTTTTTAAAACAGCTTAAGCTGTTTATGTGTGTGTGAAGGTCCATGTGTGCATATGTGTTTATGTATGTGTGCACGAAGGCCCATGTTTTTCATTACTCCAAAATACTTTGAAGATAGACACAGGTTACGTGACTTTTATGCTGTTTACACTTTGTGTTAATGAATTCATCATTTCCTCTGGCATTTCCTTTTGTGGATTAAAGCACCATTTCCTGATTTTCAGCAAGAAATAGTATTGACTGCATTAATAAATCCAATGCCTATCCTGTTCTATAAAAAGGATTTATGAACACTCCACATACCTCTAGTTCAGCATTCTACATTATTTACTATTATGTTAAGCCATATTTGCCATCAGCAAACCCTGTAATGTTCCCCATGTAACACTACTAGGATAAATGTTTCCCACCAAAATCATTAGCTGACTCATTCAAGCCAGAATGATTGCAGCCTTTTAAGTTTTTCTATTGAACTGCTTCACCCTCATTTATGAACATAGTTAATTTATTTCACAGTAGTTGCTAGATATTGTCAGTTACACTTAAGAGGAATAATAAGTTCTTATCATTTTTATTAATAGTTACAGGTTTGGGGAAGAAACCTGAAGTATCTTTTCAAGCACAACAGCGTCATCCTGAAGCCAGGTAGGAATATAAGAATTTCATGAGTTTGTACTGGATGCTTCAAGGACTAAAGATTCTGCCCCAGAAAATTATGCTTCACTATGCAATAACAGCAAGATGATATCACTTTCTGAAGCCACACAGTGGTATATTATGTTTTGCCTTGATGCATGACAAGAACCATCTTTGGGAATTGCTTTCAAGCTATTGTAATTGCACAGCCAATTTTTATCTTTAATAGCATGCTTTGTATTACATTTCTGCTGCTATTTCTGTGATAGGGTGTTAAATATACTGTATAAAGCTCTGCTATCTCCAGCCTCAGAATTTTCTCTCCTACTCATTTCTATTTTTATTTACAAAGGATACATACCTGGCCTTTCAAGGGCCAATTATTCTTCCATAGAAATTTGCCACAGTTAGTCCTATTTTTCTTTTCTAACCCACACAAATCTATTTTCTAAATGTGTTTTTAAATTTATATTCTCCTAAAACACTCAACAAAGAAACAAAAGTATAACTGACAGCATAGGAAGTATATGAATGATTCTTTCCTAAACAGATACAGAATCTCTTATCTAGCCTTGTTTATAATGATGACATTCTCCAAGACAAAGCCATTGTCTGGAGTAAACGTGACAGTATTCATCACCCTTAGTATTCTGTTTCTTCTTGTGTGGTACCAGCGGCTCTGTTATATCAAGTTATTTGGTCGATGCTCTTCCCAGTGTAACTGTTCCAATGAATAGCACAACAAAATACCAGCTGGGCACTCAGCAGAGGTCTAGAAAATCAGAACAGGCAGGGAACAACAGCTCCCTGGGTTTTCCTGCAGAGGGACTGGGAACATCAGGTGAAATCAGCAGGGAACAAAAGCAAATTGTGCTTCACTACACATGTAGTTAAAATGTGGAACTCTTATCAAATACTCTTCTGGAGAATAAAAAAAAAAAAACCAATGTACATAACTTCAAAAAGTGCCTGGTGAAATTATGGGAAGAGAAATCTATCAAAAGGCAATAAATACAAAATTACCACCCAAAATCTGTGAAGGTCCAAAGCTGACATCAGTAGAGTAAGGGGTATTCTGGGGAAACACAGCTATGCATTGTTCACTAATTTGACTCTTACACTGCCACTAAAAAAATATTTTTCTGATCATACCTTCATTCAATGTTTTTTCCTAGCCTTCAATGTACATGGAGCCCTAAAAGCACTTGCAGCTCAGGTAAGAACCAGAGATGGCTTTGAAAACCAAACTAAATGTGGAGAAATAAGATTAAGAAACGGATTTTGGTTGCTATGCATGTATATCCACACTGAGGACTTTCAATACACTGATTTAGTGTAAAGGGATTGTTAAATAAAGGAAGAAGGCGACAAGTAAAACAATGGCACAGTCAATAGCAGTGCAGAAACAAGTAGTTACTTGCCTGGTTCAAGCAAAGAAAAGCCCAATCTACACTGCAAGTATTAAACCATTGCAGACTCCCACACCCAGAACAGGAGAGGGATTTGGAGGACAATGGGGAGAGGAAGAGAAGGCAAATTGCTTGGGTGTACAAAGAAAGAGCATGCTGTGAGCACAACCTTCTTTGCTTTTTCAGGCAGAGATGCAATCAGCTGGGCTAAATGAAAGCTGGAGATGTTTGGGACATTATAGAGCAGCTACTATGGGGTTAATGCTTTTGTGTAAACAAATAAACCATTCTTTGAAGAAATTGCTTTAGATTTATCCCAGATTCCTAAAGGCAAGGACATGTAAGTGCCATTATCAGGCAGGTCTATCAAATAATTATAGGACTTCCCCTGGACTCTGTGGCTTTACCTAAGGGAACATACTGGAAGCCAACATTAACATTGATTGGTGGGGTGCTCTGCCAAGAAACTGCCTGTAGTATGGCTTCCCCAGGAACCAAGGCCATGTGTCTCTGCTCATTTTCCCTGGATTTCTTAAGACCGTCAGAAGTGAATCCAGCACACTGGAGTGGTTTCACTAGATTCATAAGCTGAATCTCTCTAACCTTGAATACTTCTATGAGCACTTGTGTTAGTTTTTGCTGTCATATCATATTGTATCTGTTATTCACCAACCCCTCTACCTCATTTTAGAAAAATATGGCCCTTAAAAATATTTAACTCAAAATTGCTATGTAGTTCATCCCTACCTTTTAATACACCTACACCTGCTTTAAAAAGTATTTTCATAAACGCAAAAGAGACAAAAAAACTCCAAATCAGCATGTACTTACATACTTTTGAAGAGCAAGCCAAATTTGATTATGAATTTGTGAAAGCACAAGAAAACACTTATTCTGTTTTGCAAATATTATTTATTTTTGCAGAACAAAAGATTAAAAAAAATGTTTTGCATACAAAGATAAAAAATGCTATAATGGAAACTCCATATATTTATCTTTCATAAACAGATTGGTTAGTAAAGAGGTGTATCTGTACCTTACATGGAATACTTAGAAATAACATGACCTTCGTCTTTCTGATTTTTTGAATGTCATTCAGCCAAGTTAGCTCAAGCTATATCTCCATTCCTCAAAAATAGAGTTCATGCCTTGGGAGACCCAGGGGCTTTGGGGACAGAGGAGCTATAGGAATCATCCATGCTGGTAACTTACTACTGTCCTTGACTACATAGCATACTTTTACTCTCCTGTAACTCCTCTGCAAATACGATTTTCTATCAAAAAACCAAACCTCTAAGCTGTGCCAAGAACCTCTGAACTGCATAATGCGAACTTATGGTAAAAGCAAATACCATCAGGAAGAACATATGGACTGTATTATTTGTTCAGATCAAGTAGAATTCAACTTAACTTTAGTCACTGCCAGTCTAAACAAGCCCACCTCCCCAGCTCTGCTTCACAGGTCCCAGCTCTCAGATTCTGGTGGGCTCCCTCCACTGAGCTGCTTCCTTCTTGTGCTGGGGGTGCAATCACACACATTCTTCTCTGGATACTTACTAAGAGTCATTCTTTACATAATTCACTAAGCTCATTTAGATCTCTGCACCTTGCTGCCTCTTCAGACACTTCCTACCATCACTACCAGCTCTTTGGGAGCTCTCTGGAACAGCACAGTATCTTTTTCCCTCTGTCAATGTCTTGCCCTCCTGAAGCAACAGGGAGAGTACAAGTAGCCTTTCCCTCTGATACTCTACAATTGTCTTTTAAGTCCATATTTACATTAAAAATATTTTAATACTTAATTTTATTAAATTTATACTAATGTCCTTTTTCTTACTGCTATATAAAAACATGAGTGTTAGGTTTACGATTGGGATCGATCTTAAAGGTCTTTTCCAAACTAAATGATTTTATATTTTTCTCTCTGGAAGTTTTAGCTTTTATTATTAAAAACAAATTGTTTTCTGTACAAAAATCTAAAACATTCTTCTTCAATTTCTTGACAAGCTGTTGTTAGCCCCATCACAGCCAAACTCAGTACATGAGCATTGCAAGACAATTTTACACTTTTTGTCCCACAGCCTAAAATGTAGCAAAAAAAAAAACCCCAAACTTCAAAACCTACACAGCACAGGTCACAAAGCAAATATGTTTCTGAGGATAGCCACTAAAAATACAATGCAAACAAAAATGCTAAAATCATGATGCAATCAGTTGAACAGTAACAATATTTCACATTTGGACAACTCAAACTTGATTACAGAAACAAAAGATTGACGCCTGGTCCCACTCTTCACTTTGAACAGTGAATTAATTGTTGAACAGACTGATTGCCTGCTAAAGATCATGGCTGCTTGACTATTGCTGTCAGTGGATGTTGTTTAAAAACAAATATAATGGTATTATAAATCATAACTTGGTACATGTACGAATGGAACAGTGAAACACAGTGAAAACTACTACTCCTCTGTAAAAGAAAGTCTTCCAAGTAAAATTTCTTTAATATTGTCATATGCTATATATGGGCAGAAGAATAATAGACTGATAAAGCCTGAACAGATAAAACACAATGAAATACTGCTCTGCCAAACAATATTGTCTCAGGTGACAGTAACCAGAAGGAAAAGATGGAAGCCATTGATAACCACATTTTTCTCATTTACTCTTACCGTAGACACTAGGTCATTTCTTCCACCAGCACTGCACGAAACAAACAAAAATATTTTCTGTTGTATAGCAATATATGATGCTTTTCATCTTCAATTAACAGGTTTTCCCCGTGTCACGTACCTGCAAACACATTTGATCTTTACATTGAAAGGAAGCCTTTGCTTTTCTCAGGCTGTTTCTGCTGCATCCTGATCAGAGTTAACCCGAGCCTCTCAGGTTAACTACTATTACCCCATGCTTTGTGTTCCTGCCCCATCCCCTGTGCTTGCACAGCTCCCCAGAGACCCAGGGAACTGGGTCTGCCTGTTAAACAGCAGCCCTAAATCTACAGACAGCAAATCACATTTGCTCCGGGAGGAGGTTTTTGAGCTATGTGAGCCCCCTCCATCAGTGGCCCAGTACGGAGCAGGTGCGCACAGCCAAAGACCACCACCTTTATCTTAAGGCAAGAGCAACCTCACCCCTTGGTCTTGAATTTTTTAACTGGAACAAGTCAGAGCAGACTGAAATTCATCAATACAGCAGAACCTCTGAATCCATTGAGGTTTCAACAGCTCAGTAGAAACAATGCGGGCTGGCAATAACAAGCGGCTTTAATAGGATCTAACATAACAGCAACTGGGATCCAATGCAAATAAAGGCGGCTCAAAAGGTGAAAATATACAGAATGAATCATTACCCTTGTCCCACATTTAGTATTTTATTTAGCATTTGCTATTTTACTAACAGTTTATTATTTGGGTATTGTGCACAATAGCCTGGCAGATTGAAGTCAATTAAAAACCATCAGGAAACTCTGTTAAATCTCTGGGGACATCAGTCTGAAATCACTGATGTTGCATTAGCACAAGACTACTCCTGACAGCTCTGAATTTTAAAGGTTAATATCATAATACTCTACTTCTACACTAAAAGTGCTATTCTCAGACTTAGTAAAACATAGTGTAAAATGAAACTATGACTTTAATTTTAAGAATACAACTCTTTTCCTTCTGAATTTACTTTTCCAGGTTCCACATTAAACGTAGAGAACGTGACAGCGAAGAGGTCACCATCTCCTACACCATACACAGTATGCAAAAATAAATCAAAACATTCACTTGTAGAACAGGAAATGAAATTTCTTACCCAACCCACTGAAAAGGTAAAGACCAGCTTTGCTTCCTAAAATCACAAGGTTTTAGGAGACAGGATTAACACTATAGGGCTCTGCCTCCCACCCCCTCTGAAAGCTATGGGTATTCACCATCCTTCAAAACAATCCAATATGAGCTGTTGAAACCATAGATAAGAATTTGAATGTTTAATTTGATTAACATTTCTTAACAGGACTATATATCCATATCTATACAGATACATGCATATATTTTTATATACTATGCTGAATGCATCTTAAATGTAGATTAGATACAATCTGTTTTCACTGGCTTTGCTTCTGCCAGCTGTTGTTAATTTCTATACACTGATTATGACATCTCAAAATTAAGGATTTAAACAAATGTGAATGGTATGTTGGAGAATATGATCGCCATGAAGCAGAGAAAGCACTGCTACAGGAAAACATTGTAAGTACCATTTATCTCAAAACCTGGGGTATAAACTCTTGGGGGAAAGTTTCTGTAAATTGTCCATAATGACTTACAAGTTTTTTTTGTGAACTAACTATACAATATGTAATTTAAATCTGTATCATACAGGATGAGACATTCTTGGTTAGAAATTGTTCAAAGAAATCAAAGGCTGAACCATATGTTTTGGTTGTTTATTATGGAAGAAGAGTATACAACATTAAAGTACGTTTTCTGGAAGAAAGCCAACAATACGCACTGGGAACAGGGCTCAGAGGAGATGGTGTAAGTAAAATCCCATCTGCTGTTACAGTTTATAGCTTTTATGTTGCACTTCACAAGTTCTTAATACTAAATATTAGTTACAAACTCTCCCACATAACAAACTTGTTGTTTCATTAGTTTCTTTTACAATACTCTCACTTCAAATATGTCTCAATTTTTCAAGCAGCTTACATAATAATTTAAAACCAAATTTTACATACCATGCTCAAATTTAGGTTTACATCAGTGTAAAACTTTCCTAAGTACTTACTTCTATCTACTGTAAATAACACCTGCAAAGTAAAAGGGACAGAAAAGTTCTACCTTTTCAGGTATACATATTACTTTAGCATATCTTTACACTTGTGTTAACATAAGCAGACATTTTCAAATATTTACAACTTCACATATCTGACAGCATGGCCTAGTGCTGTTTTTGCTAGTTGATGTCTCCTCTTGTCTGTGCCTCATGCAGCAAAAGGAGATTTTTTTAGTTCTTTTTTTTAATGAGGCAATGGGAAAACAGTTGTCATGGATATTCAAAAGCAATTAAATCATGCAGGTCCCCAGTAATCAGTCTTTCAGATATAGTAAATTTCAATTAGAAAATCCCTTTAGCAATGCCTTTTTACATAATTCAATTCAATTATAGTCATTATAAGAGTCTAATACTTATTCTACCTATATTGTTAAATAACACTGTATCTTTAGCAAGTCTTTAACAGAAGAAAAAATAAAACATTAAAACTCATCTTTATAAAAATATGACAGGTGCAAAAAAAAAGGAAAAAATCCTGAAACTCCAAGAATGCTTAGCTGCAGGGCAAAAAAAGCAAAGCACCAACCCCCTATGGGTTATCAGCTGTGTAAATGACTGACAAATCCAACTCAGGTGAAGCAGCAAAGCCTCTGTAGCTGAGTCTTCAATTATGTCATTTTCATGCATGTCAATACTTTTCGAAACTTACCTTTTGTATAGATAGACATAAAAAACCTGAAGTCACAAATGACCAAAGCCAACTGCAAGCATTTGACAGATTCAAAATTTATATTAAAATTATTATTAGAAAACACGGGATAGGATTTATGAGCTTTCACAAGAGGGACAAGGATTCCTGGTAGGTTGTTCTTCAGAAACATTGGTTTAATGATGAGGGGCGAGAGAAAATCCTTCATTATTAAAGCACACAAACACTTTGGAAAGCTGAACTGTAGCACACATTGAGAATTGTACTGCAGGTACCATCATCCTGGTGCTGCTGTAGTGACCATCAGTCTTCTGTGAAGGACTGGCTGCATTTCTGAACTGAACCTCACAGAAGATTTCCTGGAGTTTAAGCATGATTTAGGAGAAAGCAAGATTAGTTTTCCATGGTTCTTACATTGTTTAGTCTTCCTGGCTCAGATCAGAAACAACACCTGAAACACGGCACATAATGTAGTATGTGTATGGTAGACTAAAGACATAAAGCTAAATTTTCATCATGTTAACAGCTTTAACAATTAAGGCAACTAGAAAATTACTTGAACAGTACATGAGCAATTTTTACTGAACTAAAAGGAAGGAGAACATACTCCCTCCCATCTCAGGAAATTCCAAAATATATTTCTTTGTTGTTTGTTCCAACTTCTGTACAGACAGAACATATCTTAAACAGTGGGTCTGGACTGAAAACAGTCAAATCAGAAAGTAAAAATTCCAGAATAAGGATTCCAAGCGTCTAGCTAACCACCAAGGCTTGGCTGTACCAGGCCAAATTCGTAATAATGGCACCTTACCTTAAGCCTTCTTTTTGAAGTATTGTTTCTCTTTAATTCAGAAATCCTTCTGTACTTCAACAGAAAAAATTCAGAATTGTTTTGCTAGTCAGCTAACTAAGTGTTGTCCCAAAGAATCACAGACATAGCAATCTCCAATTCCTATGTATTATTCGCAGCAGCAACTCCTGAAAACAGAACTGGGTACAAGGCACATGTGCAGTAACGAAAAATCAGTGGCACCAGTATTGCTCAGAAGAGCTTCTTCCATCTCAGGCAGTCTCAAGGGATTCTCTAAAAATGCTCTTTCTTGAAAACTGTCATCTCAACTTCTGCAGCTCGTCTAAGGGTCTTTTCTCAGGAGAGTGAAAACACTTTGTAAGGCTGTGAATTACAGCAAATTGCTGCCTGTAATTTTGCAGTGCCTGTTAAAATGCGGTCCAGAGCACTCTGCATTGTCCCTCAGCAGGGATACCCGTTGTTACACCACATTTTGCACAGCACAGCGCAGCCAGACCAGCTGCTCTATCTAGATTAGCTGAATATTCCCTCTTCACCTGCCAAAGAGAAAGAAATCTGAACACCAAACAGGTGCAGACCTACTGCATTTCTCCCCAGCTGGTGATTTTATTCAGAGGTTCAGTCTGAACAGATTTTCTGCAGTGTGTTTTCACTTTTGAATTAGTCTGTTTCCATCCATTAAAAAGATGCTTTTCCTTACATGTAAATATAATTATTCAAAGTTTTCCCTATACTACTGCAACTTTTGATTTTTCATATACAGTTTACAAGTTGCTAACACCTTGTATCATCAAATAAGATTTTCAATTAACAATTATTTTTTAAAACTTATTTAATTTAACTCTCATGAGTGCTTCTATTAGGTCTCATGTAGCACTATAAGGCCTTGAAGAGGGGGGGAAGAGGGGTTGATGATCAGGTTTTTATGTTTGAAGTAACCGAAGTTCCATGCAGCCAAACTAGTATCAAATTCTAATATAATGAATACAAGTAGAGGAGGGGGAAAAGAAAAAACAATCCACCACTAACTCTCTTGGTGGAGGTACATCTTTTGCTAGCAATTTAGCCACAGATGTTCACACCTAAATACATATTTAATATCTTATACTGAGCTTACTAAAGGCCAAATCATAATAAAGCTATAAAGACCAGATGCCCAAATGAGGCATACATGGAATTTAGGCATTTACATTCAAAACAGCTGTCCTGAGCACCCTTTACTTGGCTATTGCCTTTCTCTACACCACTCAGTTTCACTAGTAAAGATCCAGAGACCCTGTAACACTGCCTCCTTTCATGTGCATAACTCTTTCGAAGATGAAAAAATACAAACCTTGCTCTCATTTAAAGATGATGACACAAAATTAAAATATTTTTATCTCCTCTGCAAAACTAGATCTGCCACACACAAAATACAGGTTGCATGTCTGCAGCACCAGGCTCAACTCCCATTTCAGTAATTAAAAATCAAAGGCAGAAGTAGGCTTCTCTTCAACTCTGTGCCTACTTTACAAAGAAGCTTAGAGCATGGTCTGGTGTAGGTCTCTGGATCTCCCTGTTCTGGCCCCAGATATTTTCTCCATTCTCACCACTCCATTTGCAGTTAACTTTCATCTTCAAACTATCAGTCATACCAGTTACATCATTTCACTCAGTTTATTTCCATGTGAGTCAAACAGATTAGTTCCACCTACCTTCACCAGCCATCAAACTGGCCTGACTCATCTGAGTAGGTTAGGGAGCACTTCCACAAAGTCTTCCACTGACAGTGTTATGTCAAAAGTTACTGCCAGGAAAACAAGCACAGCAGACAGCCAATCCTTCCAAACAAGGAAGATATTTACAAGGTAAACGCCTCATCCACAGCTTAAATGAAAGCTCATGGATGAACAGCCTCATTCAGGATGTGCGACAGAGCCCAGTCCTGCCACCATTCCAACACAATTCAAAACTACATCTTTCATGAGCAATCCTTGAGAGACTATTCCCATCTCTTCAGAACAGTCTGGACACTAGCAGACAGGACATTCCTATGACAGCAGAGATCACTTAAGTCTCATCACACAGCGAAGGGAAACAAATCAAGTACTTAATTTTCTTCATCTTCATGTCTTTAGGTGTCTTTATACCTAACAACTATGGGGGGAGTTCCACTAAAAGATATGAGGACATAACTTTCTCGACCTCATCACTATGATGTCTAAGTCAACTTCATATTCTAGCAGACATAGAGACTCAGAGCTTAATATATTAAAATTCGTTAACTCAAATAAGAGTACAGCATGAAATAAAATAGAAAAAAATACCTAAGTAGCACCTGAAACATTTTTCCCTCATTGCCAAAGAACCACAGCTTAAAGTACAGCAGTGAATAATGTGACATTAGCCTAGTTAAATTTTGAAAGCCCATGAACAATTACAGTAAGACTTTTTAACTTCCCAACCAATAAAAAAGAAAACATTAGAAAGCATGAAAAGAACTGGTGCTCACAAAATGTTTAGAATAAAAAAAGTAAGGATTATTTTGTTATGGCATGAAATACAAACCACAGTTTTGCCTGGACTTTCAGTAGCAACAGTGACTTTGAAAACAAGCAAAGACAAGACAGCAAAGTAGAACAAATGTATACAAGTAAAAATTATCAAAACAAAACTAAAAAATTAGCACACTGGCTTTTATCTCTTTCATCTCAAAGGAACAGTTTCACCAAATCACATATTTAATCAGATTCTGTTGTTATAATCTAGGTGTGAAACAGGTGGGGATGAGAGAAACTATCACAACATACCACCAGGTATGAAATGTTCACACTCACAGTAATGAAAGTTCACACTCACAGTAAATGTTACATAAATACGTGATGAGTATTAATGTCAAAGTGAGCTTGCATTACTGTGTGCAGTTCTAGTGATTTAATACCAATGAGTCCAAAGAATAGCCCAAGTGGAAAAACACTGAGAGCTTCGTGGTGTGATGAGGGCTTAGAAGTTACACACAGGGAAGAGAACTATTTAAACTGAAGGACTGCTAACCTTTGGAATGTGAGCATTAAGATGCTCCCAGTAGGACAGACACCTTGGATAGCTTTTGGTTGCTGTTTGATCAAGTTAGTAATCTCAAACCACACCTTTATCACGTTAGGAATGTGCTTGGAGGATGTCTTTGTTTTGAGCACAAGAGAACAAGACTACTACCCTGGTGGGATGCTCCTTGTTCCACACTTTTATAGTAACTTTCTCAAGAAACTGAATGGGGAAAAAAAATTGTTACATTTAATATGGTACAATGAAACTTGCAGTGTAAAGTATCAGGTACTGCTAATTAAGTGCAACTTCTGCCAGCAGAAAGTTAGTGATGACTTATAGTTATATCATCATGTCAATATGTCATCACATCTGGCATCACAAACTTTTAGAGGTGATATTGCATTATCAGGGCTCAGATAGGCTCCCTTTTTGCCCTAAGCAGCCATCTGCTTTCTCCTACACAAGAGAGAGACACACAAAGGAAATAAGAGGATCAAAACATGGTACTTTTCCCTTTTATAATCACTTCCATCTAATCATAATTCTATGCAAAGTACTACCTATTTTTAATATTGTCAATTGCAAGTCTTTTAATGTTATAGATTAAACCATTTGGCAATTTCATTTTCAGTCACTGATTATTATTTTTTCCCCCCCAGAAATTTAATTCTGTGGAAGAGATCATTGAATTCTACAGATATGTTCCCATAACACTCATTGATGGAAAGGATCAGTCAAGAACTCACAGAGAACAATGCTACCTCACACATCCATTCAAGTCACGCAGATGTTTTCTGCCTTAACATTGCTGATTCATTTGTACAGATGTAAACAGAACAGTTATTTAAATGTCTCAAAAATCAGATTAGCCCTTTGAGCTAGGAGCTCCCCATAATATTACGTAGCATTCTACAGATCTGCTCCATTTTTTGACTGCTGCAGTCTAACTTTGAGGATACAGGTAAAGTGTATGCCAACGTATTAATTCACAGAGAAGTGCTGAGACCGACTCCTGATATCCTGACGACGACGGACCAATTTGCTTATCTTGCACTGTACCTTCTACCATAAGATGGAAACCAAACTCACTCTTGCTCATCTGAATGTCATGGAAGTAAAAGCTAATAAAGCATACCACAGTCATATAAAAAAAAAAATATTCTTGCTTTTAAAAATACACATGAAATGCTATGAGCTAGAGCTCTCACTGTCTAACAGTTTCACGTGGTATGTGGATATTTGCTCAACAACAAGCTGTGCTCAGCCAGCACTGAGGTCAGTGAGTGTCAGCTGCTGCTCATAGGTATTGGAGCAGATTATAAAGCTAGTTAAGTAATAGAATTTATATAATTACAGCTAACACTCTTTAGCTTGTGTAGCAGATACTTGTATTCCATACCTGAGCCTTCAAACACTTACATAGTAGAACAATTATACAAACAGTCATTTTGGATTCATACTATGTGCGAATACAGAGATAGAAATCATCAATAGGATCAGTAGATGTGCTTCGAACTCAGCAAGAAAATATGCTCCAGTGTGTATCAAAGAACATGAGAATGTGGAGTTTTTCCAGCAAAATAATACCGTGATACTTATTCATACAATCTGAGTTTTGGAAGGCCTAACTAAGTTCTATATGTGTATGAAAGGCAAACTTCAGGTTTTTTCTGCGTAGCATCCATAGTCTTCCTTTCTATCACACTCAGAAAGTCAGGCTAGGTAATTGGAATACACAAAAAAGTAACCTCAGTTACTTTATCCTTAAGAATAGGAAGAAGAATAAAAAAACCTCAACACCAAACCCACAACATTCCAACGCAATTTATGACGTAGCACATGGCACAAACCAGCTCTGAAAAAATATAGTAGTTGGCTGTTATTTTCTTGAAACATTTTTATTTCTTGATGCTGCATCAAAATGCAAGAGAATATTCACTGTAATTATTTCTCTCAAACTGATGAACCTGTTAAACTCAAAGGAAATTACTCTGACATAACATTTTCTAATAAGAATAAAATCAACAAAACAGAAGCTGCTGAAGTAGTTTAGCAGAGCTCATAAAAAGAAGCATGATGTAACCACCTGCTTTAAGAGTTTCATAGCCACAATACAATTTAACTTACAAAAGACTTTCATGTTAAAACAAAACAAACCAAAAAAATCTAAATTAAAAACAATAAACCCCCCACATCTCAACAATTTAGATAGCAGGTTCTGGCAGTGACATACCAAGTTTTGCAGATTTTTACTGAAGAAAACAGTAAACTTGCTTACAGACAAAGACAAGCATTACTAGTATACTTAATCCACGTAGAGTTTATAAAGCTGAGCAGCAACACCTCCCCCGCCCCTCCCCAGCACAACTTTCATGAGCAATGTTTTCATTTTGCCAGTAACAACTCTTACAAAGCAAATTCAAAACTATTTATTTAGTAGCTTCTACAGAAACAAAATTAATTCAAACAGTAACCGGGACTGAAGGAGTTAAAACAAAGGAGGACTTCTAATCATGATTTTTTTTTTATTTTAACTATTTCAGTATTTATTGTATATGATATGCCAGAATTTTAAAATGGAAACTATTCTCACCATTGAAAATGCAAAAGCACTGTTAGGTTTGGCATCAAAGTATATGAAGTGAAAAAAAAACCCTCTAGTGTACCCATCTAAAAAAATATAATTCCATTTGAATACAAAATGAGAACTGTCATTTCCTTATTATTGACAAAACAGGCAAAACAAAGTTTGTTCTGTGGAATAGGTTAGTCTGATACAAATGATACAAAAATTTTCAATGTGTACATGACAAAAAAGATCTGACTTAAAGCACCAACTATCTGAACGATTTTAACACTGTATTGCAAAATTATGGGAAAGCAATAAGTGGTTTTGAAAATAAACCTCAGATGTAGTTTTAAAATATTTACATTTCAATGCAGACATGATAAATACTTTATCAAAACAATGTATAATCTGCTGGAGTATATAAAAAAAATATTCCCAGCTTGAACTGTTTACAAAAATGCACCAACAGTGAAAAGAGTCAGGGACTACCAGTTTTTCAAGAGAAGTCCCGGTTCAAACATAGAACACACATCCAGCATTAGAGTCAGTATTGATTTTCTTATCCCTAAACTGTAAGAAGTTATTTCAATTGTATGTGCTTCAGTATACTTCATTCTATATGATTCTAAAATGAATTAAAATTGACAAGGCGAAGAGAAACATCTATAGTACACGTACAGAAACAGTAGACTTCAGCATCATCCATCCCTCTTCTTCACTAAGACTTGTAATTTGGCCCTGATTTAGAAAATTGTTTAAGCAACTGAGCACTGTTCACACTGAAGTCAGTAGGTATGTTAGACATAAACCTGTAACTAGGCACATGCTTGTATGAATTTGAGGCTTACAAAAAATATATTGTAACAACATCTAAATTCTTAAGAATGATGAAAGATTGCACTGAAAATTTGATTCAACACTGTCAATGTAAAAGCTGTGCAACATAGCTTTTCATTTTGAAAAGTCTTCATTTTCAGCAAGTTCCTCTGTAAATAAGGTCACTAACTAGAGTTCTAACCAAATGCTGAGTTCTGTAAATATTCTATCACACACATGGTGGTAAAGGGTTTATGTTTGGCTATTACTATTTCAGAACAGCCTAGAGGCCATATAGAGAAGTGCTTCTTATTCCTATCAACTCAAGCCTGTATCTCTGGCTTGATGGTATCAAAACCTGACTGCTTTCTTCTTTCACATCTACACAATACTGCCTAAATAAAGACTAAGTACAAAACAAAATTAAACTTTTTAGTGCTATCTGACCTAGTGGGGAGTAACTGATGCCACAGGTTTTTCATTTACACCCTTGTATCTCCTCTGAAGTCAGCAGAAGTGTTTTTATTTCACTGAAACAGAGCACTTGCATTTAACTCTTTATGGATAGTGCTTAGTTTGCCACTAAAACCTATGACATACACTTGCTGTCCACGGAGAACCAAAGGTGCTTTTCAGTACACGTGTGCTGGATTTCTGAAACACCATGCTATAATAAAGCAAACTAAATCCTGTTAAATTTACAAAGATCTCACCCTCTAAGACTTTAATCCACAGAGATCTAGCACAAACCAGTTACAGCACAGTATCCTATCCTAGGGTAAGTAGAAAGATGTTTGCATAGCAAATCTTTTTCAAATTTCTCCCACTGAACAGATGAAATTGACCTCCAATACAAATTTCAAGCATGAGAGTGCAAAGTAGTGCTTAATCCTTGCTATCGGCTTCCCTCTCTCTCTCTAACTCTGCGCTCTTCTTCCACTTTGCTAACAGCAGAGATCTTTTGGCAAAATAAAGCAGTTATTTCAGTCCTCCATCCCAAGCCCGTTAGTGGCACCCATTAAAAACAAGAGGGGAAACCTTCACTAGTCTCCCACTTAATGCTTTTTTGCTTGAAGAGAAAGAACATCCCAACCCTTGGTTGCCTCTATTAAGTGCCTCTGTCCATGACTTATCCATTCTTCTTGGTCCATATATACTCTTCCACAAAACCAACACTTAAACAGACATTGAAGTGTTTCAGCTGGTGAGGTTTCCACCACCTGGTAGTTGTTTTTATGGGTCTTTTTTAGCTTCATTTTTAGCATACTCCGCCTTTTTGTTTGGTTTCCTGTCTCAACATTCTGAAGAATGAGACGCTTTCGATACCATTTGACACCAAGACAACTACTTGTCCTTTCTGACAGAACTACTTTCAGGACTTGACCTTTATACTTGTTGATAGTCTTCATGACATTAATTATCTCTGGTGAATCAACATCAGGATGGTTTAGTACCACAACTGGCTGGTTACGACGAGGGCATTTTATTAACTGATTAATTTTCAGAGGGACAAGCCGAAGACGTCTTGCTGTCAACAGGTACGACGTGTCAGAACTTGAAGTTGTTTCCAACAGAGTTCTTGTTTTCCTCTTAGGAAGTTCTCTGAAGTTTGCTTGTTTTGACTTACTTCTCAGACCTAATTGACTTTTTGAATAGGACTTGCTTTGCTTGCTCACATCACTGCTTTTCTGCAATAGTACACTAGTTTGTTTGCTATTATTTTTAGCACTTGCCTCTCGCTTTGGTCTTTGCCTGAGTGATATACTTCGGGACTCAGCATTTGGTTCACTCTGATTAGGCAAACATGGCAAATTCTCACTAAGTGTCTCAGAAACACTAACAGGCACCGGGCGAGGCAGAAACATTTCATTGCAATACACAGAAGGAGCTGATGTTTCACCGCTGTTTTCTATTCCATACGAGTTTTGACTGCTAGTAGCATTCAGCACTCTCAGCATTGTCCCTTTGGGTATAAATACTGGAGTAGCAACATGGGAATTTTTAGTCACTCTATTTTTAGATGTTCTTGCAAATGTAAATAGCTGATCTTCACTGTGTTCTTTACTACTAACCACACTGTTTCCACCATGCTCTTGAGACAAAGTTACAGGCTGTTCCACTTCAGTGGCTCTCTCACAATTTGCTGAACTTTCTTGAGGCAAAAGCACCTTCTTACGAGAAGCTTGACATCTCAAAGGCGTAGATTTCATATTAGATTCAGCAGCAGACATGAGTTGAGCAATCTTTCTACACAGCAATGTTGCTGACTTCTTATTGCGTGTTTTGTCAACCCATCTGACATCCTCTGGAACGTTTTCAGTCCCAGAGCTAAGAGAAAATACTGATGAAATAACAGGTCCTTCAGAAGGACTGCTTTTATTTTCCATCTTCTGTAGTTTTAGTGATTCCAGAAGATGACTGTTCTTTTGACTTATGGTTTCAGCTCTCTTTAGTTTGCTAAAGCCAAAAGTTATATCCTCAAAAGGTGGAGTTTTAGTGATGTGAAATTTTTTTCCTGCCTCAGAAGATGTAACGCATTTTTTATCAAAACCCTTACCAGCTAAATGTGCTTCTGTAGAGCTGACTGGCAGATTCTTACATTCTTTGTCATCCCTTTTCACAGGAAATGTATCCTTTTCTTTTAGGACTGCAGAATAATTTTTGCTGTCCTGAGCAGCCCCTAATGAAATGTTCTTGGAACCTTTATCTTCAGAAATAGAAGCATGTTTTCGAAGGTGTATATCCTCAGCTTCTTCATAACGATACAAATCACAATGGAAATTATTTTTTCCATCTACTTCCCACCTTGACGATTTAAGATCGCTTTTTTTTTCAGTACTGTTCATTACCAGAGACGGAGAACAAAGTTCTATAACACCTGAATGGACATCAATACCTTTCACCAAATGAAAGCATAATTTTGATGCATCTTCTCTCTGTAGAGATACAGAGCTACAGGTTGAGAGCTGAGAATCAGAAGAACAAAGACATTCAGAATTCTTGTCACATGTACTATCCAAATTAAGCTGGTTACTAACACTGGATGATTTGTCTACATTCACTTCCATGGTTAGTATGTCATTTTGAGACACAGATGATGGTTTTTTTCCTTCTGTAGATCGTCCTATACCTTGACTCTCAGGTTCCGCTTCAGCACAGTTCACAGGTTTGTAAGTTGCTTCTTTCATGGGAATTAGTTTAAGAACCAGCTGTTGTGCTCCATTCACTATTTTAATCTCTACTATCTGAGCTAAACAATTAGAAGGAACTACAAGTTCAGACGGCGCAATTACTGTTAAAGGCATCCCAGGCTGTAAAGGCTCTGTTTTTGGAGAATAAACCTCAACCTGCACACTTTGATTCTCACATACACTCACTTCAGATGGCTCCAACACTGTTTTATCCTGGACTGACGCTGCATTTACACTACATTCTACATTACGAGATGAACAGACTGTTTTAGTTGCTTTACCTGGAATCTCACAAACCATATTTGAAGACAAATTTGAAAAGTCATTCTGAAAAGGAATTTTATTGTATTTCTGCTTTTTACATAAAGTGCTTTGACTTGGCTTCTTTTGCTTGTGTTTTATGAGAGTATTTGACAGCCGTTTTGTGGGTGTTTCATGTACTCTTCTCGTATGTTTTACTATATAGTCATGTCTAACAGCACCATATTCACAGTACTCACACTGATATGGGAAAGTTCCAGTGTGTTTCACCAAATGTCTCTGGAATTCTCCTTTGGTGTAGGATACATAACTACAGTGGGAACAAAGAAACTTAATTTCTTCATGTTGCCCTACATGTTTTTTATACTGTAAAGGATCCTTTGTCGAAAATCTACATTTATCACAGTAGTATTTACCTGGCAAAAAATTTTTTACTTTAAATGTTTTCTGGGGTTTACTCGGGGTTTTCCTTTCATGTTCTTTAAAATCTGCAGCATTGGCACCCTTGGGAACAAAATGGAAAGCTGGTGGTGTAATATGACTGCATTTCTTGCAGATGAAATTTTTGTCTTCAGTCCACCCAATCTTCTTACACTTCTCTATATCTTGCACAGAAATTTTCTGAACAGTTCTGCATTTTATACAGCTTATCAGTGACAACTTGTTGTTCTCAGTCTCATTTCCTTGGTAACAGCAGTTTTGGTCATCCTCCCCATTTGATGGATTTGTTTTATCCTCAGAAGATTGCTTTCGAGGTGTAGTTAGGGAATTATTCCTATCATTAACTTGGCCAGGGTACAATCTTGGTAAAATTTCCCTCATTTTTTTCAACTGCATTTCAGAAGACGTGACTCTGCACCAGTTTCATCAAACACAGCAGCAACAGATAAAATTTTTTCTTGGTATTATTCTTGTATATGCTGCTTATCAATCAATCAGGCTGCCAATCTGCAGAATATATGCTTTGGAAGAAATGATGTTCAAGCAACTGCATCTGTATTATATTCCATGTTCTTAATTTAGTCAATCAACTTGCAGCACTAAAGAATAAAAGCAGAAAATCAAGTCAGTTAGGATTCAGTGATCACTGAAATAAAATGAACTAATAAGTGAACTATTAGCAGATTACAGCTGAATTACAGAGTGCAAGACTACAGCTAATATACCACTGATTGTATTCTGCACATACACCACTAACTCTAAACAAAATGTACAAATCAAATAATCCTTTAACATTTGCCCTTATTCAAAAATTTCAAAAATACATAAGTTATCTGCTATGTATCAAAACCTAAAGAGTTCGTGATACTTCCCCCACGTCAAGAAAAATTTTACATTTAAGAAACGTATCTAGAAGCCTAACAAGAAAGATACTTGACAACAGAACTGAGCAGCAGAGTATGACTTCAGTTCATATACAGCCCTTAATTCAGGACAAGATATTATGAAACAGTGCAAGTGCTATTCATTTGTGAATCCCAGGGGGGAAACAAAACATGGTTACAATGGTTACTAGAAACACAGAATTATTTGTTTGTTTTTAAATATAAGGATTTTTAAGTTAGCACAGAAATTCCTGACATACAGAGGGAAGTTCTTTTCTAATCAGTGCCAATGTTTCAGATCCAAACAGTCCTGAATGTTAATTCACAAGAAGATATGATTCATGATTCACATGTTCTCAAAGTAATGAAGTCAAAACAATCTGTGGCTGCAAAATTAATTACTTTCTCTTCTATTAATATCACAGTGTAATCACTTCTATATATGTGGACAAGCATATAAATAATTCATTGCATACTGATAATACAGAATGTCAATCAAGCAAAATTAACAATGCAACATAAGGCAGAGGGAGAACAGCAATATCACTGTAAACCACCACATTAACATGTGCAGTATATTTGGCTCCACAAAATCCAGCATCTCTTTACTATATTTAACAGGAACAAGATATCAGCCTTTAAGCTTTTGGCAAGACTATGAGACCACTGTTATTTGGAAAATAAACAACTAAATAAGGCTTTTGAGACTAAAATAAAGTCCAAAGCTAACACCAATAAATAAAATCTACTCAACATCTTTCTAACAGTTAATTACAGGCATGGCATTCACAAATAACCTGCATTCACAAATAACCTATTTCATGAGGCTAATTCTAGATACCTTTTCAATACATCCAACAGAAGGCTTCTGCTTCTGAAATCCAGTTCCTCACCAGGTCTATCTAGAGATCAGGACCTGATTTAGACTCCAAAAGGACAGTGCTGAGATCACTTAAGTAGCTTCCCATGACAATAATCATATGTTAATGAAGAAATTACCCTATGGTACTGAAAAAACATTGAGGTACTGGAGCACGTCCAGAGAAGGAAAACAAAGCTAGTGGAGGGTCTGGAACACAAGTCTTATATGGAGTGGCTGAGGGAACTGGGGGTGTTTAGCCTGGGAAAAAGGGGGATCAGGAGAAGAGGTTGGCTTGGCAGTGCAGGGCTAATGGTTGAACTCTTGGAGGTCTGTTCCAGCCTAAATGATTCTGTGATCTCCCCAATGGCTTGACAGAAGAGAGCATCTCATCCAAACAGCTTTACCCACATCTTACATGCTCTCAGCCCAGAGAACACTGTATCCTGGGCTGCATCAAAAGCAGCAGGTTGAGGGAGGTGATTATGACCCTTTACTCTGCTCTTGTGAGACCCCACCCTGGAATACTGTCTAGATGTGAGACCCCCAACACAAGAAAGATGTGGAGCTTTTAGTGGCTTTCCTCTGGAATCCTTCCAAGTTGATCACAGGAACACCTCTCCTATGAAGGCAGGCTGAGAGAGTTGGAGAAGAAAAGGCTTTTTTTTTTTTCCTTATAGTCCCTTCCAGTAGCTAAAGCAGGCTTTAGCTTTAAAGGGTATGTAGCTACAGGACAAAGGGGAATGGCCTCAAGCTGAAGGAGGGTAGATTTAGATCAGATATTGAGAAGAAAATCTTTACAGTGATGGTGGTGAGGCATTGGTACAGGTTGCCCACAGAACTTGCGGATGCCCCATCCCTTGAGGTGTTTAAGGCCACATTGGATGGAGACCTGAGCAATCTGGTCTAGTGGAAGGTACCCCTACCCATGGCAGGGGGATTGGAACTAGATGATCTTTAAGGTCCCTTCCAACCCAAACCATTCAGTGATTCTATATTTCTGTGCTCCATCTGTCAATATCCTTAACTGCTATAGAAATGCTGCCCTAAAGATGCGGCTCTGCAAAGAGTTAGTATTCCGAATGTAACATCAAATAACAGTAAAAATTAGTTAGAAAACTGGTTAGGGACAACATAAGCAGCTTTTCACGCTTTAGAAGACAAACAGCTGCACACTAAAATTTCTTAGTAGGTAGTTCTAGGACTGTAGTAACCTCTTCTCAGTGCAAGGCAGACAGCTGTGAAAATACTTGTGAAAATGTGAAAAAGAAATCAGTGGCAGACTTGCAGGAAGGAGGAAAGTATACATGACTGCTGTATCATGATCTGGAGATTTTTTTTTTTTTAAGCAATTTTAATGTGGGTGACATTATGCCCTCTATCATTCTGATTCTAAAGAAGAAAGAAAAAGCAAATGTGTGCAGTAGTTCATCTGGAACATTTTCCCTCTGCTACTACCACTTTTTAGACTTAAGATGAACCCATTGACACATAAGTGTAATGGTAGGCCTGTGTTCAGGAGATCCACTGTTTTGCTTCCAGAGAAAGATGGTAAGAGATCTTGATAAGCTCAATATCCAGACCAAAGATCCTTTGCACATTTCTATAAGCTTTAAGAAAGAACTAAAATTGCATTTGAAAGGGAAGGGTGACATTAGGTCAGCTCTTGCCTTTTTTTCCCTATTAACAGCTATACATTGATACTGAAACTGCCTTCCTTATGAACTGACCGAAAGCTACATATAGAGCACTTTATGCCACCAGCATACTTAACCACAAAAAAGTATTATAAATCCAGGGAATTTTCTTATATTTTTTAACATTGTAAACTTCATCTTAAAGGACAACATGAAAAACGATTCACGTGCTCTAAAGGGCAGGGAAGCACAAGAAATACAGTCCAGCATTTTAAGAACACTTCACTTTAACAGATAGATCTGGGCTGCTCAGTCCAAGATGACATTAGAAAAATTTAATAGAGATAGATCAAAGAATAGGCTAGTAATCCTACTAAACTCTCCTAATTCAAACAGCTTTATGTAGGAAAGTGAAAACAACTAGGTTTGCCAGGGTTTAACCCCAAAACCAAGCTCTCATTCAAACCTGTGACAAATACCATGTTGCCAGAATCCAGGCTTCAAGTGTTGGTGTGTGACTGTCTTCCATATGTGCAGTGGGTCGATCCTAGCCAGCAGCCAAGCAGCCACACAGCCGCTTGCTGGTGTTCCTCCCTGAGCAGGAAGAGGAGTGAAGTAGAGAAAAAGCACAAGAAAGTTTATGGGTCAGGACAAAGGCAGCTGAATAGAAGGAAAGAGGCAGGGAAGTGACATAAGGGAAATCACTCACCACCTTCCACAAGCAGCCAAATGCCCAGCCAGTCTCCGAGCAGCAGCCACCTTGGAAGGCAACCCTCCTCTCCCCCTCTTCTTCTTCCTCTACCTCCAGTTTTCATGACATTATATGACATGGACTATCCCCCTGGCCAATTCTAATCAGTTGTCCCAGCTGTGTGCCCTCCCAATCTATTGCCCACCCCATGCCTACTCACTGCAGCAAAGGCAGAGTTCCAACCAAAATGGTATTGTGCGAACATTGTTCACCAACAACCGAAACACTGGTGTGTTATCAACACTGTTTTAGCCACAGATCCAAAACACATCACTATAAAGGCTGCTTTTTAGCTCCATCCCAGCCAGACCTAGTACAAGGTGAAAAAGAACTGAATAATGAGTTGACGCCAAAATAATATCTCTGCTGTCTCCCTAGTTAGTAATTCACAATGAACCCTGAATAGATAATAAGAAAAGTTTTTATATAAACAGGTCCAATTTATCATTATTTTAAATAAAACAAACCCAAAATGAGATTGTAATTTCATGTTTACATTTTAAAAAAATATTAAATTTGCTTTTTCTGGTTACAAACTGAGATCATCAATGTACAAAGCAAGGAGAAGACTACATACATTAACTCCATACCACTGGGGGAGGGCAGGAGAGGGAGGAATTCCCCTTAAGACTTGTTTTGGTGTTTAAAGGGCTTGCAGAAACACATTTCAGAAGATTTAACTTAAAGATAGATACTTGATTTTTCAGGTTATAATCATGTGCAGTGCACACAGATCGATCCAAAGACATCGTTAAAGAAAGACCTGAAAGTCTACAAGGAGCGAATGGCAAACATAGGAATGGGATGGATGAAGAATGGAGTAAGAGACACTAGGAGTGTTAAAATCAGTTCCAGTCATTATCTTTACAGTAATTGATTCAGAAAAAAAAAAAAAAAATGTAAAAAACCTCGGAAATACAATAAGGTACTTCAATTAGAAGAAATGAAAAAAAAAATCTAGAGGCCCTAATTTGTGGGGGTTTTTTAAAGGAAAAAAAAAAAAGAAGTAAACATTTAGAGGCACTTGGAGAAAAAACAACAGAAGAAAGATAACCCAAACTTCCTCATCCACTCCTTCTACCAACCACCTGCAACTCAGTGACATTAAAAAGTCTGTAATTCAATGAAAGGAAGTATTCCCACCTTTCACACAACACTAGTGTATCTTGAACTTTGCTGCTTAAGACACAGAGATTAATACATCTGCAGGAGTCAAAAGGCATTCCAAACTGTGAATATCACACGTATGTAATGGTTAAAAAGATCCATTAAAACAAAGGAAAATAGGACGAAACATCCTGTGCAGCCTGACTATGGCAAATTCATCCAGTAGAAGGGTTTTTGCACTGCAGAAGATTAAAAACCACTGATGTGGACTCTGTCAGACAGGAAACTTCTATTTACTTCAAATACATGAATACTTTGTTCATCATTTCAAAGAAAAATATTTATAGTGCAGGAGTTTAGTTCCCTTTAGTTCAAACTATATGCTGCTATCAATGAAAAGGGTGTGATGAGGAGCATTTATCCTACATGATCAAACAAATGAGCCCTTTCTTCAGCAAAGCACACATCTCTCACACACTAAGTTTACAGGCTGCAGCCAACAATCAAGGTGTGCTTTGGTGCTGAAAAGCCCATATAAGTCATGTCTAGGAGAAAGAAGTTTAAGCAGAATTGGAAGACATGTATGCATGCATCTCCTGCGCATGACTGTATCAGGAGGATGCAGCATGTAAAATTTGGGTCTCTGTGAAAAATTTAAATCTCTGTGCTTGCTTAAAACTACCTTCTCTATATTTTGCAATTATATATATATATACACACCATATACTGACCGTTTAACATCAACTGACTATCTTTGTTAAGCAGAGTTAACTGTTCTAGTGACCCAACTACACAGTTGCCAATTATCAGTCACTAATTTTAGGCCTAATGACTGGGAGAGATACAAAGTGTTTCAGTCAAGTATTGCATATTGTATTAATTAATATAATTAATTTTGTGTTAAAAACAAATAATTGAAATACACCACATAAATTTTGTCTACAATTATTTCTTCTTAAAAAGACATTTTGTTTCACAGCAATAGCTAATCATAGTCATAACAGTTTTTCTTTTTGTATCTGAAATTCATGTGAAGATTTTCAATCAAAATTAATGAGGAATGACAATGCAGAGAATTAAGAAGAGCAAAGACCATGCATCAAGTTTTTATAGCTCATTTTTATTATGAAATATACAGTTCTTTCACTCTACAGAAAAAAACAATTACATTTAAAATGTTTACTACCTATAAAGTCATGCAAAACATTGATTAAAACACTATTTTTCAAATGCATAAGTGAAAAACTGTCCAATTTACTGACGTTTATTGGCATTGTATGAAGGCAAGTACATGTATGTACTATGCAGTAATCTACTGTGGCTCTAGGACCTAGGCCTAGCTTTATTCATATCTGAAAGATACAGACTTCTATTATATCATTCAACTGCTTGTTGGTCTTCCTGCAATAAGCTTAAGAAGGCATTCCCAAATAACTACCGTATCAAAAGCAATAGTCTAGAGGGTGCTCAGAGATGTTTATACAGTTGTTTATCATTACATCTGTGATCAACTTTTTAAATCTGTGCTGCTCATTACATCATTTCACACAATTCACGACCATTTTGAGAATCTTTCTGTACATCCAGAGCATACTGACTAGTATCTAGCACTGCCTTTCTCTAAGGCCTGTAAGCAATACAGCAAGGAAGTATGGCACTGAAGAAAATGTGAGACGAGGGGGAAAAGTCCCATTAAAAGCACATATTCCTCTGTGCCTAGTTCTCAAAGCACTCATGTAGATGTTAAAACTAATTTCTACAGATTTCATTCCTTCTAAGATTAGCCACATCCTATCTGCATG
Organism: Pachyramphus minor; assembly: GCA_013397135.1. Lineage (NCBI taxonomy): Eukaryota > Metazoa > Chordata > Aves > Passeriformes > Tyrannidae > Pachyramphus > Pachyramphus minor. Next base: position 125,984 of record VYXB01001747.1, on the reverse strand, counting down.
TGCAAGAAAAGGGCCTTGACTGCAACCACCTACTGCAGTAACAATGCACTAGAGACTGCTAGAGAAATCCTGTAAAACACCATTGGTTTTCCTAATCATAAAACAGACCTTTTTAATTAAATGTACATTGTAGGACACTTTGGCTACATCTATGATAACACTGGATCATCTATTTTAAAGAAAAGGTAATTCAGACATATAAAATGGTTAAGTGTCCAATGTAATACTGCTCAATGATAGATTCTCTTGCAACAAAAGTCAATGTGGGATTTAATTAAGCGAATCTTACGCCCAAATATTCAAAAGAACCTCATTTGCACACAAAACACAGGATGTTCTATTTTGCTCAGGAATACAATTACTAACCCGAGAGCTCCTTTTCTTCGCGAAGATGACCAAGACGACAAACCTGGACAACAGCCTTAGTCCAGACGAGTCCAAAGCGGCCTGATGGCGTCCACGAGACAATAAACCACCAAAAA
>VYXB01001747.1:107130-125098 GCA_013397135.1 Pachyramphus minor | reverse complement strand
CGCCCGCCGCCGGGGCACCGCCGGGTAGAGCTCTACTGAGAACCGGGAGTTCTGTTGAGAACCGAGTGGGGAGCTCCATCGAGAACCAGGGAGCGCGGCCGCGCCCGCCCTGGGCATCCGCACCCGTGAGGACCCGGCACCGCCGTGCGGGAAGAGGCTGGGGAAAAGAGGCTGAGGAAAGCCCCTGGCCGTCCCTCCACATTCGGACATGCAACGGGCCAAAGGATGCGCTGCTGTTCCCAATAATGGTTCTACATCCCTGCTGATTTCGCTGTGTTTTATCACTGTATGGCGTGGGCGCGCCCTTTATGGGAATTGCTCAATTAAGTTCTACAGCAAGATGGTAGTTGCACATTTTCGGATGCATCCTGAAAAATCAAGATTTTTTTTTAAATAAACTGTACTTATCCAAATTTGAAAGGAGAAAAAATTATTTTAACTGACAGCATGTTGCCCTCCGACAGTGCATTTAATGTCATTACACTATGTTACTTATGTTACATGTTACTTTGTATGTAACCTCCACTTAAAAAGGAAACTAACCAACACAGGGCCCAAAGTCTTTCCAGATGAGGTCTTAGAAACTGAGCTCTTCAGTAAATGACTTCAAATTTAAACTCCATTTTGCTATTAGCACGGATTCTGTGTGATAAGAGGAACCATTAAGTTGCATTTTACAATCAATTCTCTACTGGAATGATTTGAAAGAGTGCTTGGTCTTGCCTAGGCATGAGCACACCTCTTCAGGGATCTCAGATTTTGGGATAGGCTCTTGAGGTTACAAAAAAGGAAAAGGAAAAGCTACCCCTATCAGGGAGGGAAGTCTGGGGATAAAGAATTTTCTCAACTATGATTTTTTTAGTTCCAAAATGTGACATCGCCCTCAGAGGCATCTTTTACATCTTTTGATTAACAGTGTAAGAAAACACTCTTAATGGAGGCATTTGGAAAACTGTAGTTTATTGAACATTTTTAAATGTATGAAGAACGTCTTCTGGCTGATAGAGCCTGTTGGGATTTCTAGAAGGTTTTTGACAAAGACTGTCAAAGCAGCTAAGCAGTAATGGCATAAGACCAAATATCTTGGCATGAATAGCTAGTTAAAGATGGAACATGGGGTGCAGAAGTGAATGTGTGATCCTCGTATAAATACAATGGGTGCACTGCTATATCAGTCTCTGCTTGGACCTGCTCAACATAAAAGTGACTTGAAAAAAGAGCTGGGCACTCAAGTGACAGCCTTCTGATGATACCAAGTTATTCAGGGACTTGAGGACAGAAGCCCACTAAAGATGTACAGAAGGACGTGCAACGGAATAACTAGGCAGTAAAATCGTGATTAGATTTTTGGATGGATAAAAGTGATGTACAGTGAAGAAAAACATCATAACTTCAAATATAAAATTATGAACTCTAAGCTGACTAGTACTGTACAGGAGCAAAATCTTTGACTTACAAAAAGTTTCTGCCAAAATCTCACCTCAGTGCTTAATAGAGTTCAAAAAAACAAGCTGTATGTTGAGATTTGAGAAAGAACAGAGAACAAAGCAGCCTGCTGCTGTGTAAATTCATGATTTAACACATCTTGAAAGCTCTTTGGGTTTCTGAGTTCCCTCAGCTCAGGAGAGACAGAATAGTAGTGGAAAAGGTTCAATGAAAGATAAAAAAGATGATCAAAGGTACTTTGCTCTCAACTTTCACATAAGGAACAATTAAGTAAGCTTCTGTCTGGAAAAAAAAGATGACTATTGATATAACAAAGGGCTAAAAATCATTAGTGTACATTGTAACATGAGCAGTTACAGCTGGGAATTGTGTATGTGGATCTCATGAAAGCTATCAGGGACAATTTGCACTTACTGACTGGTGACAGCTATTCTGCAAAGATGATTATGTAGTGTTATGAAAATTTACTTCCCTAACTATTGTATCAATCAGTCTTTGTAATATGAAAGTGTATTCACTTTGTCACTATGTATTAGTTCACATTATGCAGTGCAACGGAATGAGATAGTGGAATTTTACTGGAATCTTTGGTATTGTTCATACTCAAGTAAAACAAGCTCAAGGATAGCCCAGCCCAGCCCTGGAAATAAGGGCTTTGCTTCTTGGAAGCATAGAACTGATCATGAAAGATGAAGGACACCCGTGGACAACCCAGATAAAACCAGCCAGCATCCTAGGCCCCTCTACTATGTCTTTGAAACCGCTCCACTGTTATCTGGCAAAACTGACTCCAGGAACATCTGGATCAATTGACAAGCAGTAAGAATGCTGCAGAAATACAATTGCTTGGCAAAGTTTTGCTATGATTAGAAATCAGTCGTGTGGGTCTTTGTAATTAGTGAAATCATGTTGTAGCTGAATGGTTGAAGGTTATAAGAACCCTGTGTAAAACCACTCAGGGGAACCCAGTTTGGCTGGGATACTTCAGGCACATGAATAAATATTTATGTTTGTAATCTTATACTCTGTTTCCTGGCCGCTCTTGGTCAGCACCAACCAATGCATTTTTCTTAACACACTTAGCTCTTCAGTTTTTTCCAGCAGATCTGTTTTTTTCAAAACCAGAAAAACCAGAAACATTCCTAAAATACAAGATTATAGTCTTTAACACAAATAATAATTCAAGAAATAGTTTGCTATTGATTTTTTATCTCATCTATCTGTATCTGAAAAGATTCAGTCTGTGGTAAATATCCTTCATATCAGTAAAATGGAATCAGTTATCCGGTGCTCAACACTCATTAAGCACTTTTACCTCTCTTTCTTAGATATACATAGCTAGCCTGCTCTGAGGTTAGAACTGCAATTGCCTGTAACAAATGCAAATATATTATTCAGTGTTTAAATAAGGCCAGACTAAACAATGTCATCCAGAAGAGGCTTTATTATGGAAAGCTTCAGAGACAATTTACATCTTTCTCGGTGTTTTTCAGCTACATAAATTGAGTCCCTCTGCATTTTCTAATCTTACCTTCAAAGCGACTCCATTTCCTTTCCCTGTCACACGAAGGCTCTCTTCCCAAAGACGAATCAGACCCGATCAGATCAGATCACAGTGCCTCTTTCTCACCCGGGCTCTAGCCCTGTACCCATTTAGAACACCAGAAAAGGAATAATTTCTGCTGCAGGACCTTATCAGTCCCCTTTGGTTTGCCCTTTCCTAGTCGTCTTTGGTGGCCTCCAGCTCTTGCCTGGTCCATTGTTCCTTCTCAGTTTGTCCTGTGACTCACCCACCCCGAAATGCTAGTTAGGCATTTGTGAGCATCCCTGCTGAGGGCCCTAAAGGGAGGGTCATCACTTAGCCGTGCTAAGGGTTGTTACTCAAGTAAGAAACTCTGATAGCAATGCTACTAACTGGCAAAGACAAGCAACATCCAAGTAAGTAGCCTCTTTTACTTCCTGCATCCTTTGTAGCATTGCTGTGCCATGAAACTGGTCCTGTCACATACTGTAGGACACCCTGATACTAGGACTTCGCCCTGACTCCTCTGTTGTCAATGCTTGTCCTGCTGCCAGCCTGCATTTCTTTCCACCCTCTAACGACATTATCTGACATAAAAAGTTGATTGTTGCTTGTGGATCCATGAGACCCCTAGATAGACAGAATCACATTATGGGCAAATCTGGGAGGGACAACAATGGGTCATCTGGTCCAATCTCCCTACTCAAGTAGGGTCATCCTAGAGCACATTGCACAGAATTGTTTCCAGACAGTTCTTGAATATGTGAAATGAGGGTGACTCCACAACCTCTCTGGGCAATCTGTTCCAGTGCAAGGTCACCTGCACAGTAAAGAAGTTCTTCCTCATATTCAGGTGGAACTTGCTGTCCCTCAGTTTCTGCCCGTTGTCTCTTGTCCTATTGCTTGGCATCACCAAGGAGAGCCTGGATCTCTCTTCTTGACACTCCCCCTTCAGATACTGATAGACATTGATGAGGTCTCCTCTCAGTCACCTCCTTTTGGGGCTGAACAAGCCCAGCTCCTTCAGCTTTGAATCGCAACTGCAAAACCATGAAATAGCTGTGTTTGGAGAAGGTTCATGATACAAGAGAATAAAGAGGATGAGTAAGTGAGCTGCAAGATTAATTATGTGCTTTAGGTGCTTCTCTTTGAACAGTTTTGCTTTGCGTGTTACTGCAATCACAAGCCCACCCACACCCACAAAAGTAAAAAGGCAATGTGCTGAAAAACCGGTGGGGGCGAGAGGGGCAACACAAAACAAAACCAACCAAACAAACAGAAACTACAACAACTCAGCAGTGATAACTCAAGCTGAAAAATGAAGAAGGGCACTTTTTTGGAGGCAAACAGAATTTCTCTCTTGGCTATTGCCATACCTTCACGTAACAGCTTTTCCTATCCCTTTTCAGGACTCTATCATAAAACTGTAGTCATGTGGGTATGTTTTTTCACTCAATAGGCTGCAATAATGCAGTAGTACGGTCTGTTGAACTCAGGGAATTGACTTTGTAGATCTGAGCTGTGTTGGGTGGAACATTTTGGCGTCCAAGGTGAAAATATAGTACTTTGTAGGCATTCAGAGCACTAAGAAAAGATAAATGTAATCTTCGTTTTCCAAAATGTGCAAGCACAAGCAGCAGCAGAAGTTTCAATTTTGAGTTTCCCAGCCCTGTATATTGCAGGGTTGATCACTGAAACTGAAAGAACCAGCTTAGTCGTTGCTTTGTGTGTCTGCAGCTGATACTAACGCTGTATAGTGCACTCCCTCTTTAAGCGGCCAAGCAAAGTGCACGCATCGTATGAGCATTCTGGAGGTTTCCTTCGATACCAGATCTCTCTCTCCGGCTAATTTATTTGATTGGCAGGGCGTTAGGACCCTTAAGAAGAGGCAAGAGGGTTATTTTACATTACGATGTTCGTCTCTGCTTGGGAAAGCGCTGCTGCGGCCCCGAGCGCCCAACTCGCGGTGCTCTGCTGCGCTCTGGCGGCCGCCCGTGCGCAGCGCTGCGACACCGCCAGCACTCCCGAGGGCGAGTCTGTCTCGCCTTCGGTTTAAGGAAATTGATACTTCGAGTCTTGAGGAGGAAAAAATATAAGTCTCTCTCGTTTTTTCTCTCCTCTCTTACCCCGACATTTCTAATATTTCCATCTACTTCCCCGTTTGTCGGTGACCTCACCGCCTCACAGATAATGTCTCTTCTCCGCCCCAAAGCGCACACAGACAAAGCTTAGCCCCTCTGTTCTTGAGCTACGTGGCAGGGCCATATGCTGCCTCTCGCCAAGCAAAACACATTTTGACGGGCTGCTAGCAAGCAATGCAGTACGGCTGAGAGCTGGATTAATTTAGTTGCTCTTCCAGCAGGCAAACTGGTTTTAGATTCTTACAGGAAATGCTCTCACTTAGACTTCAGCTCATTTGTCAATTTTTTTTATTTGGAAAATAGATTTAAGCATAAGGGTGAAGGCTGTGGGCTGTGTGATCACATAAGCCTTGATCCTTTGGGAAATCAGGTTAACAGATGAAAGTTAAGGTGAAGAAGAGAGAAGCCAGTTGAGAGTGCGGTCAGAAACTGGAACGAGGCTCTGAACTACCAGAGACTGGAACTTCTGCAATAGCTCTCCAATCATTATTTGAGGTGAACAATCATTAATTTGGGGAGTGACTTAGGCACATTTTTGAAGGGCAGCACACAATGATTACCTGCAGGAAAGAGACCAAAGGTGAGCTAGAGACCCTTCCAGCACTGTTGTTGCCTGCTGGTGGCTGAGATGAGAAAACCCACTGGGGGAAGGGCCCGGAGACTGGGGCTGTCACCCAGCACATCTCCACTGGCAGCCCCCAGAAAGGAAGACCACGGGCAGTGGTAAGGATTCCAGTGCACACTACAGCTTCCTAAAAGAGACTGGGGAGGAAAGATGAAGTGATTGAAAGCAAAAATCAGTAGTAGATCAACTAGATTAAAAACATATGCAGTTACAAGTCACCAGTTCTCTCCAACAACTTATTTTTGTGGCTTGTGGCTATTCCTTAAAAAACATTTTAAACCACCTAAGGGTAGAATAACAATCTCAGTCAAGCAGTAAAAAGTGTTGATGGTGAAGATGTGTCCTGTAAACCAATACAGTAGGAGAAATCTGAAGTAGTCTTGTATTTTACACAGTAATAAGAAAACTGCTTAGCTAAATACATGGCTTACTCTTCAGGCCTTTCGTATACAGTCTGCAGGCACTCTAGAGCACAAATTATATAGTATATTTTAAGCAGGATGAATACTCTGCTAGATATCTCTTTCGCTTACAAATGCATATACATGCGGTAACACAATCCATTACTACTGTATGATGGTGTAATTTGTAAAAAACAAACCTTGCAGTGTAATACTGTTCCAACTTCTCACAAACACGCAGTGCCTTCCTAGGCACCACTATCATCAACACTGGCTCCGCAGGTTTAATTCCTCTATTGCAGATTCTCTAGAGGAGTGTTCATACAAGGAAAAACAACTTATCTAGAAGAAATAGGAGAGCTTTAGGACAGAGTGATGAACAAACATCATGGCCAAATCAGTGTGGGTGTTCTCTTACTTGTATCTGTGTTGGCGGCTGTGTGATATCAAAATTACATATCTTTTTCTTTAGAAATAAACTGTTTTCATGTTTTTTGTGAAAACATATTTGCGCTACTGCAGCAGCCTCATTCACCCAAATTAATCAAATTTCAAACTTCATTGCCTTAGACTTCTCTAGTTGTTGTAACTATTACAAGAGTTTTTCACAGATATTACCCATTCTGTGAATTTTTTTTTCATTTATGAGGAAATAAAGATAGGCAGATGATTATCCCTCTTAAATCCTTACATAATTGATAAAGCTATGGAGGTCTTAATGACATTCCCTTTTTTTAAATAATTTTACTGATAATTTGACTTTTTCTAAAAGAATCCAGTTCAAGAATAATGTAAATCCGGACGGCTCGGTGTGTGCCTTTTTCTTTAGAATAACAAGGAAAGGCCAAAGAGGAGTTTGGGGCCATTTTTGTTTTGTTTTTCTCCAATAGCTTAGAAGTTCAAATCGTTGTTATCACTTGTGTTTCACATTTTTATCTGTGGGGTTTAATTCCTGAAGAAGTAAAAGCGAAAAATCAGTAGAAGGAAAAATTTTTAATCATTTTCAAAGTTCTAGAACTACTAAATGTGTGTTTCAGTCAAGCCTGAGAACAGCATTTTCTTTATCCTGCACAACATCCCAAAGCATTGGAGCTGCTCTGTTAGCATAGAGCATTGAAAACAACATGAGACAGGGCTGTGCTTTATGAAATATGAACCTTTCAATACAACCCTGAGACCTGATGTGGTATCAAAACTGTCAGGATCAAAGTCATATTTAAGGGGCACCTTTTAATTTCTCATCTTAGAAAGGATGAGAAGATTAAAAGTTTATATAGTTTCTGGTTTAATTTTTTTCCTGAACCTATAAATGCTATAAAGTATCTCTGACATCTTACAGTTAAGGGAGCTAACACTGCACCCACACAATTTAAAAGAGAAGAGTATAGTTTTTATAAGTCTTCCACCAAGCCTATTAACATAGAAGTTATTTCCAGCTTATTTCATGCAAAAGGAACCTGAATTTTAGAAAATCCTGCAGACTCATAAATTTTCTGTGTGGTTTCTAAGATTCCTGCTGCTATGGGAACTTCAGCAACAAATGCATTTTAAATACCCCTTTGATGAGTCACAAGTATCTATTGAACTCTCTTTGTGGTGAACTACCATTTCATTTCCAATCAAAGAGTCTCATTGCCCCTCTAGTAGTAATCATTCATTCTCTTCTATCTAATATTAAAGAACAAAGAGATAATGTTTCATATTTGTACAATCACAAAAGAAATCTTACCAAATTCCTTGATATTCTGACATAGTCATAAGCATAGTGAGAGGAAACATTGCTTCACATTACCAAGCAACTGCAAAATAGAGCCTCAAAAGTCTTGGGTGCTCAAATATATGAATAACAACTTTTGAAACATCAGACATACTAAATACTATAAATTCCAGGTTATCATCTCTACTGTTTACCAGAAATTAGATCTGATAAATACTGCGACGCTTCCTATACATTACAACTGCAGATGTTTTTATTTTAATGTGCCCAGAAGAGAAAAATTATAAACAATAAATTACTTGAGATGAGGCTAAAAAATAATCCTTTTCAGTCTAAGCACTTCTAACTCCACATAGGTAAAGTTACTCTCTTCCCTTTGGAGTTTTACACACCTTTAGTTCTACAGAAAATCTCAGAAGGTCAAAGATAATTGGTGCTGTGCAAGAGCTTGGATAAATAACTGGGGAATCTCTTAGGCTTTTACATTTAGGTGCCTAGGTCTAGTTTGAGGGCATCCATCTGGACAACTGAGAGAACAACTCAGATTGAGAGAACTGTGCTGACAGGGTATTAGATACCTGGGAACTCCTGTTTGAGGACTGATATACCTCATTTCTTTTGCAGCTTTTACAAGCTACATTGGAAGGAAATAAAGAGTTTATGGTGGGGAAAGACCTATACATATATGTATTCTGAAATTGTATTACTCTTTTTATGTATGTTTAGTCTTTTAATCATCACTGCAAAAAAAATGTGCACAGTTGTAGAAAGGATTTCTTATTTTAAATAAAAGTCAGTTAAATTAGTTTGAATGGATAATAGATTCAGGTAATCTTTTGAACACATCTAATGAGATTATTTGGATTTTGAAGTCAGTTTAATGTCTCAACAGGCATCCTTAGTGATACTTTTAGCTGCAGTAAATAGTTCCATAAAATAATGAGGTTTGTTCCATAAAATAATGAGTCAAGTATTTAGTCAAGTTAGAATTTCAAGACTAGAATACATTTCCTAGCAGCTGCAAATTGGTATTTTTTTCAAGAAAAATATAGCCTTCCACCTCCATTCCTGGAAACTGTTCAACATAAAGCTAACCAACAGAGTAAAATTCCAATGGACACACTTTTTATACTGTTACTTAACTGTATTGCATTTTATTCTCCACTGTTATAGCTAAAACATGGCCTGCAGTTAAAATTGATTAAATTTATTAAGTCCTTAAAGAGAACTTCTCTGAGTTTAGACTTGTCCTTGAGTTTAGACATGTAACTTTAAACAGTGGTTTTAATCTAGAAGCAAAGAGACAGACCTGAAACAACTCACAATAAAAGTGTCATTTAATTACCTTAGTTCTCTGATCTTAATTTCTCTTGATACAATCTGATACGAACTGAACATTTCAGAATTAACATTAGATTATTTCTGTTCCCTGTCTTTGTTTTCAATTATTTTTGATGTTGGTAAAATGGATGAATAGCTCTATGGTTGTAATCTTGAAGCGAGTTTTACCCCATGGCTGTGTGGCCCTCTCAGACCACCCCGGGGAAATCCTTACCTCCAGCTGCTTCCTTGTGCCCAACAGTCCAATGCCTTTGTGTTGCACTTTCCTCTCGTACACATGCTTCTGGGTTCAAAGTCAACAGCAAATAAACTGTCTCAGGTTTTTCTTACTACCCCAATACACACACATTTTTCTTAAAAGTGCATAGTCAGATTATTACATAGGTTATGTAAAACTAAGTGACTTTTAAAAGACACCAGCAGTGTTCACTGTCCAGCAGCCACATCACTCTTAACAAATCTGTTCAGAGGGTGAGTCTGAGCCTCCACACATGGTAGAAGACCCCCCAAACGGCAGGATAAGCACAGTGAACAGCCAGCATATGAGCAAAGCAAAGCTCAGTATGAAGTAGGCATTACATAGCAGGCACACCGGTTCTGAAACACAGAATAACAAAGGATGAAAAGCTATTGACTTTGCACACCATTTCTAAAAGAAACCATAATTCTGACATGTTCATACCTAGATGAGTCTGCAGGAGAAAGCCTTCCTGTGAAAAACCATCACAGCTTTGTTGCCTCCAAATCTGTGACCATTTACATCAGCCTGATCCTGAGATTATCTCAGTTCATTAGAGAATGTTGCTAATAACACCAAGGTTGTGGGTTTGATCCCTGTATGGGCCATTCACTTTAGAGATGAACTTGATGATCCTTGTGGGTCCCTTCTAACTCAGATTATTCTGTGATTCTGTCAGTTCTGAAACGTAACCCAAAACTTATTCTTCTTGAGGAATTTACTTCTGTACTGAGGGTAGTATAGAAGCCTCATGTGGTTCTGGTTGATGTTCATCTCCAGGAATGTTATCATAACATTTGCAACTAGAAAGTATGTTTGGTGGTATATTCATAATCCCAGCATGATTTTTAATTTATACTTTCATGAGAGTAAAACACACAGAAAAATTCTTCTATTGCATATATCACCCCTACCAGCACAAAAGGAGAAACTAATCATTTCAGTGCTGGTTACCAAATATGTTTGTGTTTAGATTTTCAGGATAATTTATTCTAATGAAATTTTTAAGAATTTTTAGAAACTGTTTGAATTTGGCTTTTTATCAACTGTTACACAAGAAGGGGTCTACACATACTGCTGATTTTAGCAACTGAATGCTTGGATGCAAAATGAGCAGATCCACTGAAGCAGATGAATAAGCCTCTACAGAATGCCCACACATTACATTTTCTTCCATGCTACTGCAAGAACACGAAGAGAAAAAATAAAACTCAATAGAAAACAAATTTAATTCTCTTTGGACTGTTTGAATCATTATTCTAAGTGGCCTGAAGGCCTGAAAACTGTTAAATGGAAAAAATATACTCTATCAATAGTACTGTACACCTGCACTGGAGTACTGCAAGTTGAGAAATGAGATATGGTCTTAAAAAAAATTAAATCAATTCAAAAGCCTTTTTGCTCCTTCTTTGGCATGTAATTGCACATGCAATCTGAATCAGGTATAACATTTTTTTAGTGCATTGACTCTTACCCACCAGCTCAGGAGGAGAAATACATAGTTTTTTCTTCTCCCTATTCAACAGCACAAGTGTTCATCATGGAAGAAGACAGGACAAACAGGGAAAATGCATTTGTTGCAATTTCCAGCTCTGTGGCACTGACACAAGAGAGTCTTTTGTGCATCAGTATACTTAAGGCATTAAATGCATGAGATAGATATTGACAGGAGAATTAGGGTCAATATAGAATGTTATACAGGTCTGTGAGCTCTGAATTGCTTCATAGATGCCTGAAACTCAAAAAATATTGCAGCACTACCAAGTACAGTTTGTCAGATGGTAACATAAGTTTTGTAAAAAGAAAGAATACAGAAAACCAGGAAATGTCATACCTAGTAGATTCCACACGAAATATTCAGGCTACTGGAGGAAAAGTACATAGTTATAAAGGACTTTCAAGGAGAAAAGCAAAGTGGGAAAAGAATAAAAGATGATAGATCTAGCTTAACAAAAAAAAATACTGATGGAAACTTCTTTGTGAGAAAAAATATAAGGACATTTTATTTTTAAGAAAGAACTGCATATAGTCTAAGGCAGAAATCTTAGAACTGTCTTGTGTGTTGAAAACCTGGTTGAATTAAAATATGTCTGTGCATAAAGAAAGGGAATATTAACCTTTTCTATTCAAATTAGGCATGGCTGTGAAGGAGAATTTAAATTGAGTAGTAGCCTGGAAGCTTTGATTTACATCAAATAATTGGATATGTACTTCCAACATGCAAAGCAGGCAGCAGCTGAAAATGATCTGAAACAAAACAAGATTTTCAAAATCATCACTGAATTATTTGGAACAAAGGCCATGAGTATCGGGAACAAAACCAAGAGTGAGAGAAGCACTAAAGAGCAGATGATTCACAAAGGAAAATCTTACATATAAAATAATAGTCTTGCTGCCTGCTACTGGAATTTTGAATTTTATTATAATGTCAATTAAGTCGTCAAGTGCTTAAGTCAAACAAACAAATCAAGTGCTAAAAATTACAGAGAAAGGAATAGAGAACACAACAGGAAACAGGTTTTTTTCCCTATCTGAACCCTGTATGCCTGCACCTTGGGTATTCTGGGATGTTATGACTCTTCTATCCCAGGGACTAGAATGTGTTAAAGGAAGGGCAGAGATGATCAAGGTTTGGACCAGCTCTGTGAAGAACAAAAAAGAAACTGCTGAGAAGGGAATACATTGGAGGCCTCTGCAACCACTAACAACACAGAGAATAAATGGAGTACAATTGTATTTTACAATCCAAGGGACAGTAGTGTTATTCTCAAATAAAGCAAGGAGGCAGCAGATGCAGAGCAAACAACAGGAGGTGATCTTCCACATGATGAGTAAATAAATTTTAGTAGGTAAATAAAAATTCCAGTGATATCGTTGTTCACTGAAAAAGTGTATGTGGATTCAATAAGTGGTTGGGCAAATGGAAGCAGAAATATCCGTGAAGGACTACATAAAGGGACATCATTCCCTGAAAATATCACTGCATGGTTACTGGGTTTTGTATTCTGTACTAGGCATCTTGCTGTTGGCTGCTGCAGATTGCTGGGTTGGAAGGACCATTGGCTTAGTGAGTCATTTGTATGCTCTCAGGCTGCTGCAGGCTGTTGTGCTTCTGTCCTAAATTTACTTTGTAATGTGTATCAGGTTGATGCACAACACAACTGATCTTACACCCTGTCAAAAAAGACAGGAGCAACAGAGAACTGTTGCTAAGGATCTGCAAACCAGAATTAGTAATAAGTTATTGACAGTGATTTTACCAACAAAAACAACAGGTATTTCTTACATAAAGGCAGATTTGTTATCAGATGAGCAGAAAGAATGTTAAAAATTGATATGACAAGATAGTAACTTAGAAGTCCGAAGGCATTTTGGATTCTTCAGCACATGGGAATTTAAGTTATTCATTGGCACTTGGTGCATATTTCAGAAAACAGCATAATTATCTTATAAATATTATATAATATGAATGCTTGGCATATCTGGTTTTATATTATTCCTCCATAAAACAATTTTATAGTCCACGAGAATTGATCCAAAGTTTGAGACACCTTGGTTGTGGACTTTGGATATTAAATAAAGTAGAAGCTCAGAGTCAGAGACAAGAAGTTCATTAACTAAACACAGGAATGAACAGCAATGGTGTAAGTACTCTTTAGGAAAGCAAGCTGTGAATAAAGTGAGAAAAAGTCAGTGAGAAGGTCTGTGGTGTGGGTGGGAGCTTCAGACAAACTTTATTAGAGAAGCCCTGCCATTGAGTCACAAGGTGCAGAAAGGATCCCCTTGCTTTCTAAACTCCTCAGAGAAGAGACTGTGTGAAGCTGGATCCAATCTTAGCTCCAGATTTAGTCAGCAATTTTAAGTACAACTTTTTTCTGCACCAATAAAGATAACAAACCAGGTGTTTTTATAAAAAATGAATTATTTATTATGACAAATGATTAGACAAAAGAACTGTTATTTAACTATTTACTATTTACTATTTACACAGTAGAGAAACTAAAACTACTAGTGTAGTATAGGACTGGATGAGATAGGGCACTATATCACAGTAATTATATTAAAACAATTGCATTAAAGCAATTCTATTAAAACTACGAAAAAGAAAGAAATATTACTAAGGAGAGATTGATGTAAATCACCCATATCAGTGACCATGGGCATATCTCTTTCACTCAGCCTGGAGGAGGAACCCTGAGGGGTGTCATCTGCTAAAGGGAGGAATCTCCACACATACACCCCAAGAATGGTTATGTTAGAAGAACCTGCTGTATGAAAGTGGACCAGACTTTTATAGTATAAAGTGATTGACTGCAAGTCACAGTTCTCCAGTTCAGCTTAGAAGCATCGCTGCCAAATCTTTGCCTCACTATCAGGTTGTTAATTTGGGGTTGAAGAGGGGTTTTACTGTAATTCAACACTAAAACCAGCAAGACATACCCTCTCTCAGTCCACCACTGATAGCCTTGGAAACAGAGCATTGTTAGAGTTACTTGGTCACATTCTCAGGCAGAGCATCCTGCTACAGATTGCCCAAAAAAATCTTTTAGATATAGCAGCAGAATGACTGACTTCTGAAAAGAGTTAACAAAACCTTTCTGTCCTTTTAAGGTTCCCAAGAAGAGTTACAAAGACTGTAGTGATACTATAACATGACTATAAAAATTAACTCCTTCAATTTTACTGGGATTAAAGAGTATCCTTCAAGTATTACTGTTCTTCTGTGTCTTCAATAATTGAACTCATTTTTTTGGCTGAACTAGTTCATGGGAGAATTTATTGCTCATAGCACCTGTCAGTGCTGCTCAGCCGTCCCACAATGACTGATCCTCAGGACAATTACTCTTCCTTTGAAAAGGCTGTGAAAGCAGTAGGTGAGGGATGATGGATGTGGGCAGTATATTCAAAGACTTAACATCTTGGGCTTCTTCTAGCATCAACAGTCAGAGCTGGGATCCTTCAGAAAGTGGTTCAGGAGTGAAACTCCAATTTTGCTACTTTGAATTTCTCTCTGGAGAGATTATCTCTCTACACTGACTGTGCAGGGAACTAGGGCAATGGGGCTTATTATGCTAATATTGAGCTTTGGGATGCTACTGTCCTTTGGAAGGTCTGTCAATGTGTGCCAGAAGCCTGTTGGATTTTGCAGTAGCATCTCAAAGCCCCCAAGAGTGCCGGCAGAGGCTGAGAGCAGGGGCTCCACACTGGGGTGTAAACAAACCACAGAAGTTCAAGGACTCATCAGTGCAGGAATGCAGCCTTGAGAGCCAGGCAGAGGTGGGTTTAGGGCATAGCAAAGAGAACAGAGATGTATCTTTTGTAAGTAAACAATTACGTATACAGTGAAAACACAAAGAAGATAATCGGGAAATGTAAATAACTGACACAGTTTCTACTAGGTAACAAAAGAGGAGCAGAGATAAATAAATTGCTCCAGCATCCTCTCTTCCAGTTACAGAGGAGTAATATCTGAGTAATGTCACTGCTCCACCACAGCTACCACCTCCCCAAACTTCAGTAAAGAAGGAGCACTTTCTGTTTTGTCACCCCTTTCCTTTTGTTCCTGTAATCCAGCCGTTACACTTAAAGAGCTTTCTTTTATCAAACCCTCAGGTTAAGTAAATAAGTATGTTGAAGAGCAGTTTGTGTCTCTCTGTTTTCTATTCCAACTTTTTCACAGGACAGTGTGATTTATTACCACAGTGATTTATTATCAAACCAAAGTAAAATAGGTTGCAACAGTTGTGGCAGTGTGGAAACATTGGAAATGTTTAACAGTTTAACAGTGAAATTAAAATTATGAGGCAGCAAAGTGAACTGTGAAAATGCCTGTTAGATGAGGGGCAAAGAAGAATCAATGACTCAATGAATCTCACCAGGTTTTTTCCATAGTGTTTAAAAAAAATGGCACTTGGACACACACCAAAAAATTAATTTCCAGAGTAGATAACTGGATTCCACCTATTTAATGTAAAGTAGTCACCAGTGACTCACTGCTGACCGGTGAAATTGTTGCTGTAATCCTTTATAGATAGAATATGCCACAGATATTACATTCCATTGCTGAGTAGACTGGATTTTGTTTCTCTGCCTAAAAGGCTTCATATGTATCAGGAAAAATATTTTCAGATGGAGTAAAGTGAACATTATCTCCTGTATTAAGTTATACTATTATTGCTGCAGCTTTCAAAGATAGGATTTGGACTTCAGTCCTCACAATGCAAATATCACCCCGAAGTAGGTGACTTGCATACTGTTTATCCTCGGCTAAGCACCACTGATACACTGCATGGCTAAATCTCATCTGCATGCCAAATACCTGACAAATACACAAACTTTATAGCTCACCAGGTACAAGTGGAGGTATGTTTATTTCTTTAGTAATAACTAATGTAATACAACAACCAAGTGCAAGATGTATCTGCTAAAATGAGCTCTGTTGAAAGAAGTGAGAAAGTCCTTAGTTTAGGCCAGAGCAATCTCCAAGGATGTTAGAGATGAATAACGAGACCTTCAAAAAAGGGACCCAATAAAGGAGATTTTTTCTGATAAATGATAAAAAGTCTGGATGAAGGGAGAATTTTCTCAATGTGTGGGCCAGCGAAGAGCCTACAATAGGTTGCCTGATTGCAAGCAGACTTCAGATTTATTTTTTTTATAAAAAAAGATAAAATTACACTTTTATTTCTTTTTTTCACTGGTGCCTTTTACTAACACTTGTAACTGTGTAACTGTCCTGGCTGTTTGAGAAATTGTAATGTACTTTCCACTCCAGTTATCTTAACCTAAATCAAGTGAAACAGGATGTCAGCCTCTGGATAATATTACACAACTTTAGCCCTTAAAACTAGGAAACTGACATTTTCAACGAGGATATTGTTTCCCAACAGACTGTTTTGGGATATTCAGCTGGTAATATGGTGTTTTTTCACAAAAGCTGTTCAGGTCAGTTTGAGACCTAGGATCATAGGAGTCAAGAAAGACATTTCTTCTGATGATTAGCTGAAGCTCTCTGGGCTATTGTAACATGCTGGGGACTATGCTTGACACCCCACAGTCCCCAACAGTGTCAGTTCTTCATATAGCTTAGCACACTTTTTTCATTAATTGTGAGAAAGTGTTAAGAATTTTTCTTCTGCTTTCTATACAGTACACATTATTATATTCATTACTGAGTTAATCAAAGTAATCAGTCATTATTTTAATACTTACCATGTCACTTGTTTAAAAGAAGTGTGTATAAGCAAAAAATAATACAGCTACTTAGTAACAGCATTGGAAATGGAATTCAGATTAATGAAATTATAGTAGTCTCTAAGCTCACAATGTCAAAACACAATATAAAGCAGAATAGGTAATTACTATGAAGGCAAAAAAAATTGTTATATTTAAATTAAGGAACAGCTCTTATAGATTGAGTTAGACTAAAACCATACAAAAATATAAACCACTCTAAAAGTTCCTATTAAATCTTATTTTAGGTGGAACTACAGCCTGAATTAAGCATATAAACAGAAGAACAGATCATGTGCCTCAACCAGGGGTATATAATAAAAGGACAGTGGATAAAAGAAAAGACAAAAGAAATGACAGTTGTCTATTATTTCTAAATATGAGTTAACTAACTCAGAATAGAAACAAAGTCTAAGAAACATCACTATTCAGGTACTTTAATCATGTTTAATCTTTTTTTCACCAGATGAGAGAAAGGGCTTCTTGAAAAGAGACAGTTGAATAGATCAAACTCCTTCATACACTTCATATTGAAGGAAAATGTCTTGGGTTACCGGGGATCAAACCTTTTTTCTCGAACTCCCCCCTTCACACAATTACTATCAGTCGAGAGAGGTTTTATACAGATAAAACAGAGGCTTGACTTAAGGGATATAATACTAAGATTTATTTACTTCTTAAACTAGGCTTATCTTATGGAAATAACATATATTACAACAATGCTACTTAAACTTAGCTTATCTTATGAATAACATATACTACAACAATACTACTTACCTTATTAATGAAAATAATATCAGGTTGCTATATACAATTTTGGTGGCTCTACTCGGACTTTCAGTCTTTATTGCCTTAGGAAAGCAAGGTGAGGGGGAGAAAGTCTCTCTCTTCTGTGGAGTTGGACGGTTGGCTGGGTGCCAGATGTAACAAAAGCATTTCTCTTAGCTTTTCCTTCTAAGAGAAAGGTATCTTCTTTTGGTAAAATATTTACAAAAGCATTTCTTTCCCTTCTGTATTAGTCCAAAGAGAAAGAAAGGTTCTTCCTTTAAAACAGTTGCTGCAGCACTTGTAAAGTGTCTTTTCTGTTATCTGAGGACGCAGGTTCAGTGTGTCGTAGCTGGAGATTCCTTTTTGCTCTTTCTCTCTCTCGGCTGGTGCTGCTGCATGATGACTTCAGGGTTGAGGGTATATCTCCTCCTTTAAGGACCCATGGCTTCTAAGGGGACTCTTACTCCATTATGGTCTATGCCACAGTTATAGGGGATAATGGCTTTGAGTCCTTTCCCCTGTTCCTGTGGGGTCCT
>VYXB01001747.1:69683-106152 GCA_013397135.1 Pachyramphus minor | reverse complement strand
AAAAAAAAAAAAAAAAAGAATCAAAGTTCCAGTAGTTCATAAGAAGAATACAGTAATACATTATAAACTGCATGCTAACAATAGGAGAAAAATGCTGGAAAGAATGAAAGTCATATCCAGTCAATACATAGCCAAATTCTCCTGGGTTTCACACTATATTTTGAATAATGTAAACACAATTTTACAAATGTGTCTGAGCTCACACCCTGTTGAAAAATGGAGGAGAAATGGTGCAGAGTGGTAGCAGGCCAGGAGGATGTTTCATGCCTGCACCTCTGCCACTGCACTGCTGTATCCTACTTCCGCTCCAGGCTGTTTGGGGGCCAGTGGGAGTCTGAACCCTGCTTTCTGCTCGCTGTCTTTGCTTTTTTTTTCCTGGTTTTCCTGCTGTGCTGCTGCTCTGATGAATCTGATGGATGCTGCTCAGTCCTGCTACCTCAGCAAGCAAAGGAGTTCTCAGTGTAGGACCTAAAAAACTTGTGGGATGAGATGCAGTGTGCTGAGTATTAACAGAACAACTAAAGTATTTTGTTATGGCTCCAGCTAGGATATTTGCTAAAAGCTTCCTGCCAGTAACACACTGCAACAGTGAAGGCTTCAAATGTATTACAGCTATCACCCAGATGTAAATAACAATCATTTGCATTCAATGAGTCAGACCAGTGTAAGAATAGAACTTGGGTAATCTATTTTTGTTTGGAATAGAACCAAACCTTAGCCATAATTCTGTCCAAATGTTTAAACTGAGGCTGCAATACATTTGAAAAAGAAATTAGGATTGCTATTAAGTACAAATGGAATATTGAAAACATTCTTGATAGGGAAAAAATGTCTACTAAATGTACATTTGCAGTCAGAACACAGCTGTGGAAAGTTACCACAATTTAAATTACTGATCGAGGCGTGGGAAGTAAAACATCAAATTCCTATTACCTCCCTGAAGAGGAGAATGGAAAGAGAAGTCGGTGTAACAGAAGTCATTTGTTTATTCCCCTAATAACCACCAAACATGACTCAAGCATGAGGTAAAATTTGCTGTTGATGATAGATGCCTGAAACAGTGAAAAGAAAATCTAAATGTAATGCAAAATTAAGCACAAGCAGAGAAAGCACTATTTGGGGAAGGTGGTCAAGAAGATCCAGATTTGTATCACAACAGTTAACTCAAGTGGCAGCTGTAGCAGCAGTCAGTTGATCTGAGGCCAAGGATATAATAACGAAACGATGTTGTACCTTTGCCCAGAGAGTTGCAGATACAGACTTCTTATTGATATGAGTCCCTGACAAAGCAAGACATCTTTTAAGAGGCACCGTATTATATTTATAGTGATTATAAAATATAGGTTGTAGAGGCTAATATTAGATTATGCTAACATTTATAAGATTTATATCATGCCTGAGCTACTTCTTTGTGACTCCTGGCAGGAAATGGGCTTTCCCTGCCAGCATCAGGATGTGATGCATTACCAACTGTAGTAGAGTCTGCTAAAATAACAGCAAAGATTTTCAGATGCAATAGCTGTCCTTCGGTGACTCTTATGATGTAGCATTAAAGTGCCAGCTGGAAACATCAACCTCTCTTGCCAAACAATTACCAGCTTTAATAAATACAGCAAGGAAAAACCTTGAATGGGCAATTTTGGCTCATGTGTATACCCAATTATCAATTTCTGCTACCAAAAGAGGTCAAAGTCAAGGTAGAAGCCTTCACATTTTACGGATTAAGTCCCTCATTAATGTGTCCACAGAACACTTTAATTTTTCATTTGATGAATACTGAAATCCTTCTCTTCTTGGCAGATTTGAATATTGGTGAAAATGAGATTTTGTGTAGAAAGAAGTAGATAACTTAGCAGAGGTGCTGTTTTAACCTTAGTGGAGAACAGAAAGTTAAATGGGTCCATTTATTTGACAAGAATTAAAATATGTGTCTTTTCTTTCTTTAAAAGCTTGATGGGAGAAGTGTTATCAAACTAAATATTTCTGCATAAGTCATTATCAATAAATAAATATTTTCAGCATTTAATGCAGTTAACAAACAAGACTAGTTCCTCCAAACTGGAATTCAAGATGCTTTTTATTTTCCCAGATCTCCCACTTGCTACCCATCTAGAACCCGTTCTGTCTCTGTCTTCTGGAAAGTTAATATAACCATTGATTAGCCATTTCTGAAAACAACAGCAATTACATTACAGTAATAAGTGTCATTTCACATAAGGTTAAACATCTTCATGAACTGATTTTTCAGAGTTATCCAGGATAGATTTGTCATTATTTTCTCGGGTATGGTTGTGAGCATAATTTTTTTTCTATAATGCCCCAATTCTTCTGGAATCAACAACATTCAGAGTGGTTTTTACACTGCAACACTCAGCTAAAATGCTGTAAACTGTCCAGGATTTCAATTTATTCAAGGGCAGTATTTTAGTTCATAGTTGTATCTATGAACCTAACATTATCAATACTTCACCATCAAATGGTGAGATTTACTTGTTTCTTAACAGGGAAAGATTCTCTCTGTCCTAAATCATTTCAGAAGGGTAGAAGCTGTTACGACAATTTGAGTCATTCCTTTTACATGACTTACATCCTGTTTTCAAGTCCAGACTAGGCAGAGTTTCTCTATAGCCTTTGAAATCTAATTCCTGTCTTTTCATAGGACTGTGGTGGATTTGACTAGAAAACATCTGAATGATAGCTATTGTAGTAGTGCAATTTCATTCTGAAAACACACTAAAATTTTCTGCCTAGTACTCCACCCCTTGTGGATCCCTGTTTGACAACCAGGATTTATAAAGTACTATGAGCCTTACCAACAGTGTGTTTTATTCAAATACTTCATCAATTAGAGGGAATTTTGCTCAGTTAAAATGAGTGATGTGAAAGATAGATCCTTTGTTAAACTGCTTTTTAAACTATTTCCTAAAAGTTTTCAAGTCAATGAATCAATTTTACTTGGATGTTCCTTTACTCTCTATTTGCAGCACAGAAATGAAACCTGAATTGCATGTATCCATATCAGGAAGAATCATAAATGCTGAAGTTGTGGGAAACTAAAATACCGAATTTGAGATCCACCAGCTGTTTTTCCTAGTCAGAGCTATTTTCTAAAAGCTCAACCTGCCATTGCTATAAATGAAAGTAATTTACATGCTACCCTTGTAATAGATTTCTCGTAAATGGTCTGAATAATGATCACTTCCGGGACAATATCTCTGCTTATATTATCCTTGTGTGCCATGGGTTGATTTCCCAGCATTGCAGTTCTTGTATTTGTGTGGTTGTTTACTTACCTTCCCTTTAGCAGAAAGGGAATGATCATATGCTGTGGCCTCAATATGACACAGGCAGAACATGTTTCAAAAGCCACATGCATAATCTTTGTGGAGAACTCACAAAAGTAGCTACAAGGCACAGAAAGCTGGTTTCCCGCTAAATGTCATTATCTTGTCCCACAGGGCAAAAATAGAGATGCAGGAGAAGGGAAAAGAAACACAAACAGCTGAAACTTTCTCTTACATCCTTCTTCATTATTCTATCATGCCAGAGGCAGGAAGCTGGCCCACCTTGGGTAGGTGACCCAAGCTCAGGAAGAGTAATCGGCCAGATGACTTCCACAGGCATCAAATCCCCATTAAAATACAGCAAATGTTCTGTAGGAAAACTTCTTTTGTAGTATTTCTTTCTCTGCATGACAGAAATATATTGTACCACCAAATGTCAAACAGGGATAAAAAGACTGAACTCCTCCAAATTTCTTCAGGGTATCTTTCAAAAATTAAACTTGCATGGAGTTTTGTAATTTCTGATTACACCACAATACATGAGGAAGAACAGACATGAATGAAAATCTTACCAATCTACCCATGAAACTCAATAACATCTTTTTCATGATCAAGGATGTGACTGTTGTTTTGACTGTCAATGAAACCAGTCTTGTGGTATCTACTGTTCCTACTCAAGCAGGCAAGAGTAAAGTTTTAGACAAGCTTACTTAAAATGTCTGTAGTCTTAGAAACATTAGTAAATAAGCAAATGGGAAAAATTACTGAATCAATAGCATAAAGAGATCAAAACCCTCAATAAATATTCTGTAGAGAGATATAGATGTGCAGTTATATCACTATATGGAAAGATACATGTATGTATGCATATACATGTATTTAAACAAGCAACCTTGTCAAATTGCCTACTGTTCAAAATATACACACAAAATTTTAAAGAAATCAGTGCTCTTAGAAAACTGATACAAAACTAAGAATATGAGATAAGGCAAAGTAAGGTGAGTGAGAAAATGTTTCTAGGGCCAAATAGCTATATGATGAAAATTTATAGTGATACCTAAGAGACCATGGAGGAAAAAAAACACTCCAAGCCAAATTAGGTAGGAGGTGAGGTAAGGGAGCAAAAGTCTTCCTGAGCCTCCAGGCTCCAGGAATACAAACCCACGTGTGTACACAAACACCAATGTTACAGTTTTTATATTGATTTCCACCCAATCCCATTAGTCCACGCTACCCCAGTTCTGCCCCCAGCATGCCCCTCAGGAATTGGGCCTGGGGTCTTTGGGACCCCCTCTTCCTAATCTTCATCTTCCTCAAAGAACACGCAGTTCCTGGAGGCTTTCCAAAGTTCTGGGCTTGAAGGTTGCTGTGTCTATGTCCATATCTTCTGGTGGTGATTTTGGGGTGTTTTCTATAATTCTACCTTGAAAAGGAGACTAAACATGTTGATGGAATTTTAGAGGAAGTGATACGAAATGGGGTAATAGGGTTAGCTATGCAGAACTACTGGACTAAGGGTAAAATATAGGTGCTTTAAAAATCTACATTCACCACATAACTACTTCTAAAATCTACAAGAATTAAAAAATCAGAAACTCTAAGACAACAATAGCATGATTTAAAAAGTTTAAAATAATAACTCAGGGTGAGGTTTTTATATCTCTGACAAATTATACTATCCTAAATACTTGCACCAAGTTCAGTGCAAGAACAACAGCTATAATGCTAATCAATTAAAAAAATGAGCTTCGGATTGTACATTTCAGAAAAAGTAAAGTGGTAGTCTGAAAAATAATCAAATCAAGCCTCTTTATCAAATACAGAATTGATACAAAATCCCATCTATAATCTCAAATATAACCCATACACCTATAGAAAGTAGATTTGCTTATGAAGATTACCACATTTTGCTACTTATTCATAGTTTAAACAGGTGATGCATAAAATGGAACATGACATAATGCCAGAAACTGTCACAATAATGGCAAACCTACAGTTGGAACATAAACCTGTTTGAGCCAGGCTTAAAGACATGCATGTATGAGCAAATGCTAATCTTGGAGTCCTGTGGTTGCTCTAATCTAACAGTTAACCGTAAAAAAAAAAAAAGACATGACATAGCCCTGCTACTGTGAAACCTCAGTAATTCAACTTGCTACTCGGGTTAGATTTTTAATGACAAACAATGCTTTTTGGCACTTCTGGCCTCCAAAATACCATTTTTGTTTTGCTGAACTAATGAAACAGAGGCTACCCAATAAATCAGACCACTGATGTACAGTATTGGTCTATAAATCAGCAGCTGTGTTCCTGGATTATCTAATAGGAGTCTGCAAAAGATAATAATGAAAAATAAATACATTTTCAGGTTTATATCCACTTCAAACAACTCTACAGTGCTGGAAGAAAATATTTACAGGCTTGAAAGTTGAAAATGATATGGATATTACAAGGAGATATCACCAGGAGACTTAACTTTGAAAGAATGAATGAAAACTGGAAGGAGGGATTGTAGTGTTCTGTATACCCTTGGAGACACTACAGTAGCTTGATGGTAAAGTTGTCATGGACTACACTACAGGGTATCAGATCTCCAAAACTGGCAATAGATTATTCATGTACTTCATCTGTAATTGTCCTGAATACAACCACTGACTCCAGTAAGCAGTTGGCAGCTATAACTATGGGATTAACAGTGACAGCTATGAGCATATTCCTCTCTCAGTAAATGGTACCCTATGACAGGAAAGATGCAATTTTTTACATGCTATAATGGTTAATGTGAGGCATGTTTGGGGAGTCCAAATATGTATGCTTTAAATTTAGTCATCTTTGGACCAGATGTTACAGTTAAATTGCATCCTGCACCACACTGTTCCTGGAAAACAATACAATTTAGGATTCTTGACAATTCATTACATCAGAGATGAGCTATAGTTAAATTAATGGAGAAAAGAGTTATATTACTCTCTATTGTTTGCTTAGAAATCTTTGGATTTTTCCATGTGTGCAGTTAGGGCTACTTAGGAAGACATGCTCCCTAAAAGTGCTGTTGTAGCAATATCTCTTTCTGCTCATCTGTTATGACTCCAGCTGTCTCAGTGACTGTTTATTATCACAGGCTGGGTACTGCACATGATTTACAAGCCAGTATTGTATTCTGTCTCTCAGACTTAAGATTTTTTGCACACCCAAAGACTGTAAGCTACAGCCACACTATAGTGTTTGCAAAATATCTTGTTCCTACCAAGCATGCAGGAACAGCAAGTGACTAGACTGGTCTTCAATACTCTCTTTGCATGTTACACCAACAGCCTGTGTGCCACCACCAGCTCAGGTTTTGTTAGCTTATATCAGGAAGGAAAAATACTGTGGGCAACCCAAGTGACCATGCTGATTGGATAAGTTCCCTTCTATTTTTGCATGGGAGATACCTGTCAGCCCCAAAGATGAAAAACTCCAAAGTGAAAAAGACAAAGTCAGAAACTCTGCTTTGTGAAGAACATCTGTCTCCACTGAATCAGTCTTTTGCTCTTCCAGAGTTGTGTTCAAAATGTGAAACTTGGGTGATGATGTTATGAAAGAAAGAAGTTGCAGTGGCTTTTAGACTTCAGTTACTGAACACTCTCCAGTGAAACTATACACATCATTCTTGTGCAGCTTCTACCTTAAAGTTGTCAACCCTGACATAATTAACGTCCAAAGCATTAACTAATGTCATTCCTATTTCATATGGAAATGCAAAACCCCTTTCCCCATGGGTCCTTATGCAGGATTCTTTTCACATAATCATTTTTCCTCATGTAAAACAAAAGCAATTTCTCCTGGTGTTGATCACCGATTTTGTAGCAAATAAATCATGATGTCAACCCTAGCAGTGGGTTTCTATGTATACAGTAAGGAAAGGCACAAATGAATAACAGTGTTTGTGACTGGCCAACTGCTCCTCTGCTAAGCATTAGGTCCACCTAGTTTATTATTTTCAGGATCAGAGAGGAATTATTCCCATCCACTCCCTTCCTCCTCTAGCAGATTGGCCTGAGCATCAGGATTTCATGCCACAGGAAGGAGGAAGGGATTGAGATATGAGTTTTCTGCTTGTAAGTGGAGTGCTGCTGCTTTGAAGAAGATAAAAGGACCCTCAGGGGTTCTGATAGACTTTATGAGATACTTGGAAATGTCACTGTAATTCATTGGCTTGTAGGATTTCAGGTTGTCTCTCACTGCTATAGCAATGGTCTCTGTTTGGCTAATTTCCTTCCAACATCCCCAGTTGAGGTGTAGCAAACAGACTGGTATTTTGTGAGACCTGAAAATAAGCTTCCTGACACTGGTGGATGAGATCAAAGTGAACTTTCAGTCATCACGTAGGGGGTTGAGAATAAAAGAAAAGAGAAAGGGTGAATGAAAAAAAAAATCAAACAAAAAAGAAACAATACAACAAAAAACCCAAAACAGACAAACCAAAACAAACAAAACCAACCAACAAAAAACAAACAAACGAAAACCCATCACCACCCCCAAAAAAAACCCCGAACACTAAAAAAAAACAGAAAACTGAGAGACCCCTGAGGGCACAAACAGCTTTCAGTTGCCCAGACCAACATCGCCAGGGACCCCACACCAGGCACTCAGGATCTCCAGCTGAGGCCTGGGCACCCCATCCTTACCCAAGCTACCTTGCTGGGTGTGCCTGTCTCTGGTCCCATCTCCTTGGCTTTTCAACAGATACCTGGGCTGGACCCTGGCTTTGGTGCACTGATTGTTGTTTCTGGGACTGTAGCTGAGCCCTGCCATCCATTCCTGGCTCTGCCCACTGCGTTCAGCCTCCAGGGGACCGTGCCCTGTTGGCAAGGGTGCCACCTGTCAGTGTGCATCTCTAGAGAAGAAGCATCACTAGGAACACTATAATCTGATAGGAGAGATCTATAACAGGAAAGGAGAGATAGGGAAGTGAGATATAATCAAAATAATGATGGTTCTTGAATTTTCCAAGTGTATTTCTTGTAAACTAGTCTGTTTCCTATGTAATTTTTTAAGAAAAATAAAGTATGATAAAGGAAGAACATAATGAAGTCTATGACCCTTACTGGGCCTACTGTTGCTTACTTTATTTTAAAACTTTAGATTTTTCTCAACCCAGACAGGAATTAGTTCTTGATGTCAGCAGACTAGAGTATAAGAAGTTCCAGTGACTGCATTTTTTTTTCCAAATAATACAGACCGTCAGATACTAATTGCTGTATAACAAAAGGCAGGTTTTGTCTGCCTACAGAGCAAAGACATCTCTGCAAGAACTATTTCTATCAAGTGATTGCAGAGTGCTAATGCTTCAATGTAAGCCCATCTGCAAATACCATGACTAAAGAATGAGAGTAGTTGTAATTATGTTTGAGGAAAACTCTATTGCCCGACGCTTTTGTGGTCATCTAGTTCCACCTCTCCATTATTTGTCTTTCATGAGCAAAATACAAATTGTAATTTCAAAGCCACAAGCATAGACTATTTTTCATTCCACAAAATGTACCAGTATATATAATCTGACAAATCTTCAATACCAGTAAATAAAAATGCTCAGAAAGAGTAAGGAAGGGAAGACCATGTCTTTCTTCTTTGCATAGTTCTGGGAAGGTTTGGTGCTGGGAGAGCATTTGTCTGTCCTTTTCTCAAAACATTTTTTTTTCTCCCAAGTATCAATGACTGTTTACAGGGTTCAGAGAATTTGTAATTTAAGTGTCAGGATGACAATAATCTGCTGCAAGAATGAGGGTACGTGTGAAGCTGTGTTAACACAAAATTCAGGCATTTCATTCAATTTATTCTTTTACAACTAGCCAAATTCTTTTAAAGTTATTATATTATTTTATGGTGAGAATTAATTACAGCTATATGTCCAGTGATCAAAAGTATCAGTCATATTTCTAAAAGGAATTATACTATTGTGATCAGAAATCTGTATTTAACACGAAGAGGTGTTTTTCTTTTCTATCCAGCTTTCTTTTTATTATTGACAGCATTTTCAAAAATCAGGATTATTTTATGACACTTCAAAGCCTAAAGGTTAAATCTGCTTATCCACCCTAACCAATTAATGCCAGCTAAAGGGACTAGGGTGATACATACATTGCTTCAAAAGCTACTGTTTTCTCTGGATAGACTCCACTGGGCAAAGCGTCCTGCCAAACAGCCAAGAACCTGCCTCCTTGGGATCTCCTTGCATGGAAGGCATAGAGACACCCAGCATAGAAGTTAAAAAGGCTCTTTCTTAAGTATCTTCAGGACAAGGGAGTATGTGCATGCTTTTGTGTCAGCTTTCTTCTTATCCTAAGTAGCTCCTCTCTTCACCTGAGAAGTTTCTACAATAAGCATTTCTAGGCAGGAAACAGATCTCCTTTAAACCTTCCCTTCCCCAGCGCTCCCAGTAGCCTATCCCTTTTCCAAACTTTTGAAACAAAAGTGGTCCTGCCAGGACAGTCCTTTGAGAAATCTCACCAGGCCCTCTCACTGACATTCGTGCCAGCACTGCTGGAAATCCTTGTGCTGGACTTACATTCGACTTTCCCATGGCAACTTAAAATGAGTGAGCAATACCTACCCTGTGATCAAGCCACGTATCCATCTCCTTCTTCTTCTCAGTCCCTTCTTTGTGTTTGCTTTCTGCTGGAGCACTGAGCGTCCAGAAGGACTTGTATCTGTCAGACCCTGAGTACATGACCTTGTCTTTTCATTCTGTGCTCTGAATTTCACTCCAGCTTTAACTGTACAGTGGTAAAGGCTGTTTAGTTCTTCCTTTAAGAAGTTCTGGCCCTCTTTTGTTTTGACAATGCATCCAAGTCCAATGCAATCAGAAGCTTTCATTTTTAAGCATTTGCTGAGCCACAGTCATCAGAGAGGTCTTCAAACAGGAGCAGTTCTAGGAATGATGCTCAAGGAGCTATCTTGGTCATTGCTCCATGTCCTGATACATTCCTTTGCAACACAGCTCACTGTTCTCTTCTTTTTCACCAGTTCCCTATCCATTGTCATACCAATTCCCATCTGTGACAACCCACCTGTAAAGGGAATAAAGCTCTGAATTCACCATGCAACTAAAGCCAATTTCTCTGGGACTCTACACCACCTTCTATACCGTACTTAGTACTTTCCATTTAGTGCCTTTGGACTACAGTAAGGCTGCTAGGAGAGTTCTTGATGAATAAAACCTGACAGCATCCATCCATCTAAAATGTAAGACTTGCACAGAAATGTCAAGCAAATTTCACAGAAGAAATGAGTCAACAGCATAGCGTTTACAGAAAGACGTGAGATTCTTATAATGTCCTTTCTCTAGAAAACTGGAAAGAGCTATCAGGATAGCCTGATGCCGTCTAACCTGGTATGCCTATATTTTTAGAAAATTATCATTTTACTCTACTTTCCAGGTAGCTAAATGTCTTTAATTATTCTTTAAAACATATGCAAAAGATTCATGTGCTTCAAAATTTATGCACTTATTCTTATTGCTATAATTGTCCTAATTCATGTGTTTTGTCAGGCTTCAAACTGAGGATGGTTTTCTGAATTTGTAGACTTTGAAGGGTTTCAAGAAAAATCCCCCCAGCACAGGCACAGCAGAGCAGGCAAACAAAAATTATCAGCTACATTTTAGTTTATTTGTTTTAGCATACTTCATGTGAATTAAAGACTAAAACTGATTAGGCTTGAAAGTATTTCTTTTGATCCACATTCATCGTGCCTGGTGCACACCACCTGCTAGGCTGAGGGGGAAGAAATACTGAATATGACATGCAAAAAAAAAAGAGTAAGTTACATTACGCTGAGAGATAGCAGAAAATAAGGCAGGCATTTGAGTGTCTTTGGCCCTTTGACTGTGGCCAAACCTGCCTTTTTCCTTCTTAACACAGAATACAGATCCAAGGGTGATTCCAGGCTGTGGAGCTCTGAGCTGAACCTCTAGTCTTCTCCACAAGATCCAGTCAGGGCTGTATTTCAGAAGGGGCTCTGACATTTTCTCATCATCAAAGACCTTCTCATTCTGTAGCCAAAAGGGCTTGGGGGGTGATTTTTCTCAGGGCATTGTTGCTCGGAGGCTGAGGGGGCATCATTCCATAGGAAATGATTGCTTTTGCATTGCTTTGCCATTGCTGTTGACTTACTTGTCCTCAACACTGACTTGTTTGTTTCCTTACCTGCTCTGTGCCATGCTCCTTGCTGTACATCAAATTTGAGGGTGTGTTAAAGGCTGGTTTTGGCTTTTGCAATTTGCTGTGCTACGTAGCACTTGGTTGTGTTTTGCCTGAGAGAACTATGCTGAAAGTTCCCTGGCTTTAAGGTTAGTCCTGCATTGAGCCCTGCATTGCAGCCATCCCTGCATGTTGGGAACCATCTCATGAAAACAATTAACAGCTACACATTTTCCCTTTTCTTCTTTGAGACCCAGTTTATGGTCAAGATAAAAAAACTATACCTTCCCCTTCTCCTGTGGGGAGATGCTTTCAGGGAGTCAAAAGAAAGGACATGATTACAAGTCTGGTGCTCATATTTTCTAAAACCAGATCAGCCTGATCACCCCATCTGCCCAAAAGGAAGGCCATGCCACCACCTGTCCATAAAGGAAATCCATCTGGATCAAGTAGTGATGTTTGTTTGTATAACAAATGAGTTTACATTGATTATATGACTCCATCCTTCTGTCCTACTTTTACTCACAAGCCTGCACTATAATCCCAAATGGAACACTGTTTGGTCAGGCCAACATAATGATACACAGGGCTGGTATGATAAGCACTATATGTATATATTCTCTCATATACACAGAGTTTAACTCTATGTTTAAAGATTGCTTGGTTTTTCACAGCAATGACAGCATACACCAAGTACTTTATGCATTTTTATAATAAGAAAAAAAGGTTAAAAAAAAACAGAATAGAGAAGAATGAAGATATTAAATACATCCAGATTCACAAAATTGTTTTGAATTGAAACTGCACACTCTTAACTAGGAGGGAGCTCCGTATTTTACACACTGTAAAGGGCAGACATTGTTCACAATTCCTTACTGTCCTCTAGCAAACAGCACACACTGCTCTGGGAATGCCATTCATCAGGCTGGGAAAGCCAAGATTTTATAATTGAATTACAGCAACTAGTAAAGAAAATATTTCATTGTTTGTTTACTGCTTTCATAGACATAACAATAATATAATATTAGAAACCTCTTTATTTATAATCAATGTATTATATGTACATATATATACTGGATTCAGACTCTTCTCCATCCATAGCTGTGTACAGTGTTGACTATCATGCCTGTTGCTATGCTTTGTATTTGTTTCTAAACAAAACACATAAATAAAATATTTTTCATCCAATTTAATTTTCATTAAGCACGGATTTATAAGGCACATTACAGGTACAAGCGTGGTAAAATGGGAATGTTGCAGATAAATCAGCATGTATTATTTCAATTACTGATGATGAAATAAAAATCACATGCAAGTCTGTTTGAACATGATAAGAACAGGAACAAACATTCAGTCCGTGTTTTGCTGGGGATTGTCAGCATTTTCTTATTATGTAGCAGGCAAACAACTACAATGGAATTGAGAACAGATGGGGAAAACATTAATGCTTTCCTAGACTGCAGAACATAACTGGGTATTGTACTTCAGTTGTCACCAATCTTTACCATCCGTGTGTAGTCTCACTTTCAGCTGATAGGAAAGTAAGAAAAGATAGTTGTTTAATAAATTAAAATTACAAAATTCAAGCTGCAAATGAGGAGCATTTCTACCTTAATGAGTCCCTATCTTCAGCTAAGAGACGAATGTATAATGGAATCAATGGGGAAGAAACAGCAGAGGACTTCATGCAAATTTAAAGGTATTTTAAATACAAGGAAGAGAGAGATCTCTTAGGAACTTTTCTTATAGAAAAAAAATAATCATGTGATTAAAAAATATTGTCAGAAGACATTTGTTCCTGATGTATGCACTTGCATTTCTAAACACCATTTCAACTCAGTAAGACTTGTTATTCCAAAAAAGGTTGCTTGTGTATGCAGTCTAATAAAAAAAATACAGCCTTGTATCTTAAAATCTATAAGAACATGCTACAAGATTTCTCACAAAGTTACTTGCAAGGCCTGACAGTTAGGCTTATAAAAGAGACAAGAATGAGAGCCAGCTATTGCGTGAAAAGCTTGTAGTCCTACAGACGGACATAGGTTAAGACAGGGAGATGCCGATCAGAGATTCAAGCCTTTATTCCAGCACTTTGTTAAAGAACTGGTAGTGTATGAAGTATCTGACAGCTTCCCAGATATACTTTATGAAAGTATCTCTTTATGAGAGCTCTGAACCTCTCATTGCAGGTCTAGCTCTAAAAACACAATGTAGAAGAACTCCTGCAGAGAGGTAGAAAAGAAGAAAACAATCCAGAGAAAAGACTGGAACCATTATTGGAGCAAGGGGAGCAAGGTAAGAGAGGAGATCAGACTGCTGAACAAGATGGAGCTACAGGGACCCTAAAGACAAAGATGAGACATTTAAAGTTGCTGTTGGAAATGAGCAAAAAGGAGAAACAGTGGCAAGGTTTGGAGGGTGTTGAGTTTTGAGCGACAGGGAGTGAAGAAAGACAGTTCCCAGTGAGATTGCAAGGAAAGAAGTTATAGCAAGGGAGGAAAGATACCTGAAGGACCGTGGGTATTGTTAATCTGTATTTAACCGGGGGAAGGAGCAGAAAGACTTTCACAGCCAATTCAGGATGTAAGGGATGGACAAGCTTGCTTCAGCTGGGAGAGCCAGAATGCCAGACTGTTGTCAACAGTGACAGATAAAGACGGCAGCAAGAGGATTAAGGACAAGAAATAAGAAGCTTGGTGTCACTAGTGTGTTAAGCCTGAGCTGCCAGGGAGTCATGCACTGCCATGCCAGGGACATTCTGCAGCACAGCACTGGACACACAGCACAAGGCCAGAATTCATGATTCACCAGCGAAACACTAATAAGGGAAATAATTCAAGAAGTTTTTCATGGTTAACACATGAAGCAGTGAATTAAGCTCCATACCAAAAATTCCTCTCTTTCCTCCAGAACATTGGCTCTCTTTGATCCATGCCATGTACCAGCTTTGTGGACTACCTGGATTCTTTGTGGGTACCTACAGTTTTCCATCACCTCTTGTAAGCATCCCTTTCTAGAATGTCCAACAGTTTCTGCAGTTTCTGTTTAAAGCATGAACACATCTGCAAGGTCTTTCCTACT
This sequence comes from Pachyramphus minor, assembly GCA_013397135.1. Taxonomy (NCBI): domain Eukaryota; kingdom Metazoa; phylum Chordata; class Aves; order Passeriformes; family Tyrannidae; genus Pachyramphus; species Pachyramphus minor. Next base: position 91,604 of record VYXB01001747.1, on the reverse strand, counting down.
GACCAGGAAGATGATGCTTGCTTTACGTTAGACTCCTGTGCCTCAGCTTTTTGAGTCTTTAAAGGCTTGTCACATCTTAAAGCATATTTGATCTACCAGTTTCTTCTCTTACAAGTATTTGTTTTGCAAAATTAACATGAATATTTTCACTTTAAGACTTCAGTTTTCTGACCTGAGTTTTTGTAATTTTGGAATTTCAGTCTAAACAATACAAAATCTTTTCTTCACAAAAATATACTGAGAATAACGTCAATAATTCTGCTGTGACCCAGCTCCAGCTTTTTCTGGTTTATTTTCACTTGGGTTGTCTGACATAACCAAGATAGATTTTGTTTCCTAATATGAGTATTTTATTTTACCTTATAACTGAAAATTGATCAGGCACTCAACAGATGTGTGGGATCCATACAGTATCTTTTATATGAAATACTAAAAAAGTGTGAAAAAAAAGAAAATTCATGACCCTATTTTAAAAATTTGAATACATGTAGTAGGATATTGTATTTTAGGATATTCCAGTAAGGTCAGTTTTATTAGCTAATAACTATTGATGTCTAGCTTTAAAGATAAATATAATTGGTAAAAAATTCATAAACTATAGAATTAAATACTTAGCATTAAGCAAACTTTTTCCTCATTCAGTGAAATACGATTAGTAATATTTCCATGTCTTAATCTGCCTTCTGGAGTGGTGCTTCTAAGACACACAGCATATAACTAGGCATTAGAGAACGTAATCCTGACATTTGTCCCAACAAAAAAACTTAAACGGTACTACTGGCCCATTCTTTTCAGGATAACTTGAAAACCTGAATTAATTTAGAATTGATGAGGACTGTCACACGGGGAAATACCTTTGACATAGCTGTCGTTAATCTCTTCATTATGAGCCAAGGCTAAATAGACACTGGTCCCTTTCAACTCTCCAGATATCAACCACACAGACGTTTATGGCTCTCAGCAACAGCTGTAGCACTGTTGAGGGGAGAAATCTTGCAACAGGAGCCAACACAAGAGTTCTCATCACCTTCTGGTTGCAGTAGGAACAAAAAAGTTTATGTAAGCAGTTTGGTTAAAAGTATAGCAGATTTTAATTCCTGCACCAGAAAGAGAGGATGGTTTGAAAGTGAGGGTAATGCCAGAGAAGCAGCAGATGAATACCCCTATCTCTTCTGTCCTACTGGGAAGAGTGGAACACAAGCTACAAGGCAGTGTCCCTTTCCCAACACACAGCAGGCAGCCTCACATTTTGCATTTAGATTAGCAGCTGTAACAAAAAGCCCCTCAAGCAAACTTGAAGCTGCCACTTCCACAAAGCATGCAGAAAGGCCACTAACCAATAACAAAGTATAAAACTATTCTAATAATAGAAATTAAAATATATAGTCAACTTAGTAGAGAAGGCCAAGTACTTATAGACTCAGCAAAAGTCATCTGTACTGTTGGTATGGTCTGTAAGGAAGAACAGTTTACCGGAGTTACTGAGAAATTGTTTCAGGCAGGAAATCTCTGCTACTTCTTGACTCTGGGAAGCCAGGTGTACACTCCTGGGGATATCAGGAACACCTCTAGGAACAGTGTCACAGACATATGAACTCACCAGTTTTTCTTGGTAAGAAAGACAGAAGTACCTAAAACTCAGCGTAAGATCCCAGGAGACAAAACAAGCAGAGATAAGAGTGGCAAGTGAATGAACACCAGTTCAAAAATATTAAAGCTCCTGGAATATCTCCATGTCTCAGTAAAGAGGGATGCAGGCAAAGACTATAAATATTTTATATGTAATTAGCTCTACATTTAACAGTGATTGCAGTGGGGAAGAGTAATTTCTGAGTCTCGTCATTCTGAACAAGGACTGTCCCTGCAGACAGACACTGATTAATGATACCATCCTCTGAAATCTGAGCCACAGAGTCCTTCAGACTTCAAGAACATTTTAAACTGAATTTATATGCCCTTCCTAGTTCACTGAACTCATTGTTTCATTGTGTCACATTTTCTTACAGGAAAAGAATCAAGACCATAACTGGCTGATATTTTTCATGTTTTCTCATGGCACATTGACACAACATTTGGGAAAAATTGTAATTTTGAGCAGTAGTGGTCACTCTGATCATGTATAAAGGAAAAGGCATGCATACTGAAGAACCGTATGTCTTTGCCATTGCCATTTCTGCTTCTAAATTATATACAGTTCACATTTTTTACCTCATCTCATTATCTGTGTATCACAGTGGTACTCTACTAATGAGACTAAAATGTATTCTCATCAAGAGGATAAGCCACTTTGACTTGTTTTAGAGAAAGATTCTCACAGCTGGACTATCTTCATTGTCTGGTGATGAATTCCTTCCATGTTTTCACTTATTTAACCTGGTCACAAGCGCAGATGATGGTGAATCCTGAAATCCTAATCATTGCAAAAACCCTTCAAGGTCACTGTTAGGGATGAGCAGTGGAAATCAGGGTCTCTGGTGAAGAATCATAGATAATGCTCAAGCTGATATCCAAGTTTATACTTCCTCTACATTTGTGGCAAGTAGGTATAAGCAGGAGTATAATAACCTCAGCTGTCTAACTGCTGTTTACACTTCTTAAATCAAGGTTTTCACTTTTACTCTTTTAAGACATAATCCCTAAAAAGTAAAACTCCCAGGAAATCCACATACTTTTAAGTCACTTGGTCAAGTCAATCTGTCTGGACTCTCTGCTCCTCTCCAGGACAGGAGGAAGGAAAGGTATGATATCGCAAGCAGAAAGACTTGTGCCAGAGACAATTCTTTCCTGGCATGCAAATTAATTATAGAACCCCATAGAAAACTCTAAGTTTCTGAAAAGCAAATAGTAAAAAAATTTTATTCCTTAGACATTTTAAGGTAGGTGTATCAGGTTACATAGGCTATAGCTTTCCAGCATAACCTTGTCTTGTGTGGTACATCTGCCATTAGAAAATCCCTTTCTCCATTTCTAAAGACATCCCGGATGAAATCAACTCTGACACTGTATATGTTTGGGAACATAAGGAACAATCTTTACAGATTAAATATTTTAATATATTTAATTAATATTTTAATTATTTAATTAATATTTAATTGTTTAATTAATATTTTAATTAATTTTGTCTGTCCAACCTGTGACAGGTTAAATGGATAAAAAACCAACAATAAAATAGCTGGCAGAGACCAGCAAGATTGTCAGCTGGTCATAATTTCTATATCCAAATGAAAGAGAAAATGTGTCATCAGCAAAACGGATGACATGAACATGTCTCACTATTTTTGTTGTTTACTTCAGCTGGGGATGCACTGTGTCCCATTTATCTATCAGGTACACCAGAGCAGGCAATAAGTGCAATATAACCAAAGGGCAAGTTAGGACCCTTGCCATGCACTGTGGAGGCTGCAGCCTCAAATCCAATATCCGCTAGAAGAATGAGTTATAGAAAGATTCGGGGAAGGGGGTGGGAAGGGGAAGTGAAGGGCGATGCTGTTAAGAAAACGAGACTAAACACAATAGACTTCAGGCAGAAAACCCGAGTGGAGCATCCTCCTATCCGAACTCCTGACACTAGATGTCGTTGGCACTGCACCTCCCGAGGCACCAGAGCCAGCTCCTGCGGCAGGGTTGTTTCAGTGCCTTGCTGCCAGCGGCCTGTCACTTGCAAAATGCAGGAATATATAAACATTTTGTTCTTGTTGCTGTAAATATGCTTGCCTTTTTCTTCCGCCTGTTTTGAGTACTATTGTTTCTCATGCAGACTGGTGCCCAAACACAGAGGGTCAGTCAGGGAAAGAGGCTATGGATAAATCTCAATTCCTTGAAACACCCTCAACACCCTCAAGAGATGTCACACACCTGTAATTCTGCCCTTGCATTATGTCAGTATATATATAAGATATATGTGGACAGATATCTCTGCCTGTGCACATTGCTGACAGGAAGGTGGGAAGGGCCTCCCATTGCTCCAGTTTCATGTGCTCTTGGTGGGGAACCATAGGGCAGCATCCTGTTCACACTCAGAATGCCTTGAATTTTTCTCTGAGAGTGATGAAGGACTTTATTCAGTCATAGCAGCATTTCAGTCACATGCAGGGTTAAAGTTTTATCATCCTTCAGCATGGGGCAAAGGAAATTCCCCTGCTTTCTCTCCTAATGATTCAGATGTAGCTGGGGGTATTGGAAAACACTGATTAATTAAAAATAGAAAATATTCCTACACAGTTGGCAGCTAGAAGATCCTGTTAAAGAGACAAAAAAAGCCATTAAAAATGCCATATTAAATTACTGAAGTATCCAACTAGCCCAGTAACTTTTCATTAACAAATTTTTCTAAGGTAGAAAAAAGTGATGCTCTTGATTAGAAAATTACTGATCTCTAGGAAATATTTCCATTGAATCCTCAAGAATCAGAGGTTGCAAACTACTCCAATACAGAGAATTTTTATATTTAGAAACTTTAGTCTTATGAACTGTAGAACTCTCTTGAGGTGTTTAATGATTCTTAAAAACAAGCAACTCCAAGATTTGATTAACTGTATAGTTGTACCCTGCAAAGTATTGAAACTCATAGTTTCATACTACAGTTCTCACCCATGTTTTGAAGAGTGCTTCAGAAGAAGGAATGTCTATAAGTGAGTGGTGCATTTCTGAATCCAAAGAATTTGAAAGAGATTTTATTGTGTCCAGTTTTGGGTCACCTACTACCAGAAAGATAGATGAGGCACCCCAAGGGAGGATCAATGACATCTGAGTCTGAAGCACCTGCCCTAAGAAGAGCCAAGGGAGCCTGAAGAAGAGATGGCTTCAAGCAGGGGCCTGATAGCAGCTTCCAAATTCTCAAGTTGCCCTGAGATCCAGCTCCACGTAGTGCAGTTGCCTTAGTTTCTGGATAGCCGAGCACATGGGAACACAAGTTCGCTTCTGCTAGCACGGGAGCAGAGTGCCACAACTCCTTATTTTCCCTGTGCTCTCCCTGTAAAACAAGAAGAACAGGACTCCTTTTTTCACCTTTGTCTGTCTGAGTTGCAAATTCTTTGCCTCTCACTATCAATGTGTGTGGTATCTAAAGCAGCTGATCTCTGCTAGGGTTTCTCCTCACAGAGATGACACAGATAGATAGTGAAAATCATTAGAGTGCTCAGTCAAATCTCCTAGAGTTGTTTCAGAGGTTGAGGGTTGCCATCTGCAGTATTTAGCTATGTTTTCAAGGATTAGGTTTTTCATAAATCAGATGTCACCAGAAGCTATTGTTCTCAGGAGCCACTGCACCACTTGTAAGAAAAACTGCAAGTTATTTATCATCTGCTTAACAGGTATAATCTGCCAGACAGCTCCATGTTCAAATAAAGTGTATTGAGACATAAAGCAGGCATTCTTCAGCTGTAACAGTGGATTTCTTCATTTAGCCTTTGGATAGTTTTTCGTAAAGCTGTGGCAATCCCATTATGCTCTTATTAATTTTTCAGAAGGACTCTTTCTTTCATTAATTTCTTAACGCTACTTGGTCTACAGGCAGCACTAGCAGAACAGTACTTTGGCAGCATCTCCTACTATATCTTTAGTTTCATGATGTTTATTTTTTATTCTCAAAATAATCCTTATGCCATAGCGTACCTTTTTGTGTAACATTAAATATTGCCTAAAAAGGATATTTTATTTTTGATTCAGTGATGCAACTGGGTTTGATGTTGATCCATATAAGGATGCAGTACATTAACTTTGCTAGATCTGAAGTACTGGCAGTTTTCTTCACTCATTTCTGCAGCCAAGGGAAGGGATTTAGTGAACATCTCCACTCCAGCCATGCACCCTGTTTCCAGAAGGATACAAGAGAAGTCATCATGGGGACTTCTCCCTTTGCAGGAATGAATCAGCTTAACCAACAGGATTTGTTTTGTTACACTCTACCTAATTTGCTGGAGAGCTTCTGGTTTGCCAGAACAAAATGTCATGGTAACACAGTTCAACAAACCCTAGTACTTCCCTCCACCCTGTGGCTGTCATTGTGAACTTCCTTCTGCTTCCTTCAGAGAGGCCAAGAGTACACCTTCAACGCAAGCCAAAAAGGCTGCATTTTCTGATGGGCTTCCTGAGAGTGGAACACATCAGCCCCTGAAGTGCTGCAGTATGACTGCAGGGAACATGACTGACCTGACTTTAACACAAGGAAGAAATCCTGTGTTTTCAGCCTACTGCACTTTGCAGCCAGGAGTACACAGGAAAGAGTTACATGCATACTCAGGAGTGCCTACAGAAGCGTGGTTCCTGCACAAAAGCCCTAACCCAATACATTGAGGGCAAACCCACTCCCTCAAATTTGCCGTGACCTCAGGAGAGAACTGCTGCTTCCCAAGTGGCTCGCTCAGTTTTGTGTTCTTGGCTTCTGCCACACTTCATGTTCTTGCATCTTCTGCATTTCTCAGTCCCCTTGCTCACATGCAGGCAGTTCGGCTGGGCTGAAGTTAATATTGCATGACTGTCTTCTAAAGAAAAAAAAAAGAAAAAGAAAAAAAGAAGAAATTTCTTTCTCCTTTTATTTTTAGACTATGGCACAGTTTCAGATGATCCTGGGCTCATTTCTACATGAACAGACACTTGCAATTAACCTCACAGATCTGCAAAGAAAATAGTTCTTAAAAATTAAAAAAACTCCTTTATCTCTAGTAAAAAGGCCATGGAAGTAAGCTGAAACCCAAGTCAGAAGTGAGAGATGCTTCTCCCTGATGCTTGCTTGCTCGCCTGCCAGCATCGCCTCTGCCCACTCCCCCAGGGAAGTCAGGCTTTCTGGTATGTGGGAGGCTTATCAGATGGTGTCTGTCTACATCAAAGACCAAATAATGCTGTTACACAGAATATAGAGGTGTTTTATTTCTGTCCTTTTCCATAATTTTACCTAAAAAAATGCCATCACAGTCAGAATATAGCTTTTATAAATGCTCCTTTAATAATGGCTCATCTTTCTTTGGGAATCCATAAACACCGTACTGTTTGTCTTCACTTAGGAAATTAAACATCTATTAAATAGAGATTGTTTATGCTTAGAAGTCTTTCATAGTGTTAAGGTAGTGATGCAATATATCCTGCCTTCAATATATTTCAGTGGATACAGACCACCTCTATCATTCAAAAATATTAGCATCATCAGTATCACTGTTAGAAGACAGTATATCATGCTGGATCTAGCAGCCCCGGAGGTGAGGCTGCACCATCCATGCCTCCAGGTCCAACCAGTAGTGAGGCTTAGATGTGTTCCTAGCAGATGCACGTACGCAGAGCACATATGTGTGACATACATACCATGTGCAGACACACAGATCACAGACACACAGAGCACTCACTTGAACACTGAGAACCCACAGGAAATCTGCCTTTCTTCTTCCTTTCTTGTCAATACTCTATCCTCTTCTCTCAAGGCTCGTTCTCCACTGGTAAACCACAGCACTGGTAACTGCCAAGTTCACCCGAAGTGTCTGTGCACAACTTGAAAAGCAACCAAAATTAGTATCCCTCAAGGAAAGGCTTCAGTATAAACTCAAATCTTCTGTTTGCCTGACAAAACTAGACAACAACACAGCTCTGTAAGGACTTAAAGAGCACAATTGCCTGTCTCAAACACTTGTTAAGGCCACAGAAGACTTTCTCATGACATAAGCACAGAATGGAGCAAGAGGATGGTGCTAACTCCAGGCCTCATGGAGGCATGATCTGGTCAACACATCCTGGGTAATGCATCCAGACAAAAATTCCCACTGTGGCAAACTGTGTAAAGAAGAAACTGCTTGTACACATGTCATTGGTCAAACAAAGATCACCCCAAGTCATGAAAGAGATGGCATCTGTGACCACCACCAGCCATCAAATTACTCCCAATCCCAAATATGCCTCCGGGGACACCTGGAACTTGGACTGTAAGCTATGCTACCCCAGTGGAAACTTGGTAATATTGTCTGAGTGTTATCACAGATCTAGGGGGAGGTTAACAAAAGTGGGGGAGAAGAATGTATTGCTGATAATGGACACAAATATTGCAGAATTTATAGGCCACAAGGAAAGCCAACTCAGCAACTGTGCTGAAGTCAGATCCATCAGCTCGGACTGGGTAAAAATTCTGGCAGGGGGAGATGGTGGCCACTGACTCACAACCCACTGACCCAAGAAACCCACTAACTCAAAAGAAGAGAAAGACTGAACATGTAGACTAATTAGTATTAGAAGAAAGGGAATCATTTAGCCAATAGGACAAGAGAACTGTGTAGCCAATGAGCATTAACTATTTTGTTTGCTAAAATGTATGAATAGTGAAAAGTTTTGAACAACCTTGGGACCCCCACCAGCAAGAAGCCCAGGATGAAGAAGGACCAGCAGGAAGATGCTGGATCTGCAGGTAATGACTATCTTCTATTTGATATCTCTCTCTTTCTTCTCTCTTTTCTATTTCTTTCTATCTCTCTACCTCAAATTCATTGTTAAATAAAATCCATACTATTGACTTCAGTGTGTGGTCTTGTTTGCACCTGGGCAGAGGTATCTCTCAATAATCAGATCATAACAAGCTCTGTACTGGACACAGCTGTACTTAGGTGATGTACAGGAGACTTGGTGTGAAAACGATGGTCAGCTATTAGAGAGGATTAGTGGAGGCATTACATGTTTGATGAGTGTCACAGGGGACAAAGAAGGAAAATTCCAACAAAATATAGTGAGAGGAGTGTATAATGAGTACACAAAGCTTTAGAACTCAGGTATTATTAGCTATTAACTCCATCATTAATGTTCAGTGTAGAAAGTATGTCTTCTTTTTCTTGAAGACACTAGGACCTCAATCTTGCCATTAGAGGAAACTTTTAATGTCAGAATTTCCACTTCAGTATGCAAAAAGGGCTCTGTATTTGTGCTATCTCAGCTGGAATGCCTCAGGTAAAAGCAGACAAAGAGAGCACTTTGGAAGAACAAGCTTGCCTAAAGTATGCCTTACTTCATTGATTGTCTTCAAATACAGAACTCTCTAATGATGTTACTAACAGGGACAAGGGTGTTGTCATAGAACTTCTGGTGAACAATTGCCAAACCAAATTTCAAAGGTCCCCTGGTACATACAAAAGAAAATGAATAACTGAATATGAGTTTATGTGAAGTATTTCTTATGGGTATATAAATGTAAAAAGCATTCTGTACTTAAGTTAAAACTGTGTCATGATTACAAGTTACTGCTTCTGCAGTGCTATGAAAGAGCAGCAGCAATCCTGCAATCCTATACACAGAGTTTGGCTGGGAACCAATTGATGCTTTCTGAAATTACTAAGATGTCAGTTATGAAACAACATTTATGCAAAAAAGGAAAAAAAAGACAAAAAGGAGACTTGCAAAGCTCAGGAAGATATGTTTATTAGTCAGTGCTTATTCATGCACTGACTAATGTGAGATGTCACTTGTACAGAACCAAATGTGTCTCCACAGCCTGCAGCAGTGGAGGCCCACAGGTGGTCTCCAGACAGTTGTAGACTTCCCTTAGATCAGAAAATATTCTGTTTAAAGTATGTTGATATTTTTTATGATGCACAGTTCAAAATTGTAGCTGTCCTCCCTAGAATGTTGTGCCATTTTCCTGAACACATCACTCCTTGGGACTTTGCTGTCTATACTCTTCCCTTACTTCATTCTCCCATTTCTTGCCAGTATAAGGGAATAGAGGAGACCACAGACACACAATGGACGATTGTGCCCTTGGGCTCTTACAACACAGACTGACATTAAAACCTGGAATCTCATAGTCTGGAGGCAAGAGGATCCAGATGTGCTAAATAACAAGATACTTCAGAGTGACGATGCAGGTTAACTCTGCAAAAGCAACAACAAACCTTGGATGTATTAATTACAGTATTTCAAGAAGAGATAGAAAAATATCAATGTTCTTGTGTGAAGCATTTCTGCTATCTTCCCTGCATATCATTCCAATCACTCAGATTAAAACATGGCCAGGATGAATTCTCCTGAATTCAGAGACCCTGTCACACAGGGATGGCTTGGCTTATTTAATTCATCAAAGTAGCACTGACAAGGGATATGATTGTTGATTACAAATACATTGTTGCATTGTTATGAAAGGAAAATTCTCTCAAAGTGAGAGAATAATTTGTCACTACTAATTATAGTCTCCTAATAAATAGCTTCAGGGTAGAAAAACAGGAAAAAAGCTCTGAATAAGAAGTAAATTGGGCTTGTGAAACAGTCTTCCAGCTGCAATAGAGGATGCAAGAAAGATGTTAAGGCACACTAAGGGCAGATGAGAGATCCCCAGGGAGCCGCCACAGCTCCCAGGAGCAACTGGGGGGCACCAGATCAGCCTCAGCCTTGGTCATCAAGCACATCCCTGGGGATGGGAACAGTGCAAGGCCAGGTGGGCCTGGATCAGGGGGTCCCATGACTGGGCAATGGAGCAGGACACCACCACCCTTCAGTGTCACTGGGGCTGGAATGGACCCCCAAGTATGGGCTGAAATGCCATCCAGGGCAAGATAAGGAGAGTCCATGGGGGGCTAGGAAGGGACTACCAGGCCTCTTGGTGCCCCCAGGGTCCAATAAAAAAAAAAGCCACAACCTAGCTGTTACTAAATTGGGTTATGAAAGTCATTCATTATACCATGTCTATAATAGTAAAGGATGATAACTGATGCACACAGAGTAATTTCCAGTCCTATATTCCCATGCAGCATGAAGAAATGGGACAGAAAAAAAGACTCACTCCTAAGGTCAATTCTTCCCAAAATCAATACAATACCTGGATCAGACATCTAAGAAAATTAGGCAAAAAATAGTGCCCAAAGTCCTGTTTTCTTCTTTCAGAATGAGTCAGTCAGATGCCAAAGGTTGGAGGACAATTGTCAGTGCTGGGTACAGTTGCCAGATTACATCTTGAGGACACAGACCACAGTCAGAGACCAGGTATAATTCTGCAGCTTCTCTAGAGATTCCAAAGTGCTAGTCTCCTTGATGCAGAGGAGCTGTCATCTTCTGTTGACAGCTGGACATTAAAGTATCAGCACTTAGTGATCTATCAATAAATTTCTCAACAGCACAAATGATGTTACACCAGTTTAAGCACAGTCTGTCTGGAAGGTCCATTGTCACCAGAAAGCCTTCCTTGGCACAGTTCACTCACCCCACTGGAACTGTAGAACCACTAAGGGGAGAGGACCCTTAGTGCTCCTCACCTGACATGCTTATTTTTGTCCTTATTCTTCAGGCAAATAATATGCATGAGAAAGGGGAGAGGAAATCTACTGGCTAGTGAAATCCTGTGAAAATATTCATGAAAAAATAATGAGCTGAAAGTCCTGAAGGGGACACATAGTGGCTCATAGAACTGCTTACTCAAAAGTCATATGTTCTACAGCTCCACTCTTTGCAAATTCTAACAAGAGACTCAAAAATGTTGGTCATTGTAACTCTAGAGGTTCACAGAACGTGTGTAAAAACTATGACTAGAAAAACCCCTTCTATTAAGCACAATTCTGTTCTCCTGTGACAGTACCTGGTTCTTTAGAGACTTGGTGCAGCAGTGTATTTGGCCATGGCTGGGTTGTCACTATCTTCCCACTGCTGAGTCCTACAAAGCCTGATGTGCTAAATAATGGCTTTTAGTCACTGGAACTCATGGCTGAGAATATATACCGTACCTATGAACTCCCTGTTCTTACACTGAGAGAACCAGCATCTGAATTATTTAACAATTCCATTTGCCAGAGAGGATTTTAGACCATAAAACCTACACATTCCTGAAACAGCAGAGGAAAAACAAACAAACCAACCAACAAAACCGACCAACCCAAAGCTTTTAGCACATCAGTTACTGTGGTATATTGGATGTCATAAACTGCATGATTTTAAAAGTTTTTTAAAATCAGTACTGGTTGGCCTAGATTATGAGCATTACATTAAATTTGAATGTGCTGCCTGAGTAATTTGGATTGAAGAGGAAGGGTAATGCACTCTTAGTTGCTTTCTTACATATGTGTAAAAGCTGGGTAGGACATAATGGTGCAAGAATGGATGTATCCAGATAAAACTAACAGTTGATGCAAAGCCAGGTGAAAATTCAGCCTCTGAATAATTTAGTCTTGATATTAAAGCAACAAGAGTGAATTTACTCTAAATTCCTTAAATGCTTGTGGTGTGATTCCTGTATCCCAAGTCTCTGAGGTAGTTGCCCTCTGGACTTTGTCCATTTAAGTGAGTTTACTGAACCAAGGCTTTGACTGTTCAAATCTATTAAAAAACAGGCTGGATGCAATGTTACAGAGGTATTAATAAACATTTATTTACAGCTCAGATGTGGTCATCAACTTTGTAAGAACATATGGTGCTATTTACAATACCTTTTTGAATTAAATTGCAGGAATGAACATGGTATGTATATGTACATATCTGTGCCTCTGCATGCAATTAATACATGGTTTGCTAAAGAGTAAAGCGTGCTGTTAGAATTTGGTATCTAATGTGGGTTAATGAGAGTTATAGCAGGTGACCAGGGGAGAATGAGACCAGATCATCTCCAGAAGTCCCTTAATCATGCTTTATCTAACAATAAAACTTTTTTATTATCAAATAACTACTATAAGTTAGACAAGCATACAGGTCAGGCCCTCAGTACCATGCAAATCCTGGGTGCAGTTGTTTGTTGGGGTCAATCAAAACGGACCACTGACATCTCTGACACCCCTGGTAAGCTCTGTCAGCCTAGCAAGAGTCACTCCAGGTTCACAAAGGCTTCTGAATGACATGTGACACCACATTTTTCATGGGTTGCTTATGATCTCTACAGCATGACAATATTTCTTGACAGCTTACTTCATACTATAATTCTCTGCATTTATGAAAAGTCTGTCATCCGGGAATCTCACAAAGCCATACAAGAGATGGATTTTTTTTTACATAGTATATATAAAAACAGATTTCATGTACTGACTCTGCTGCTTTACTCAGCAGTAAAACCTATTTCTTTTTTAATAAGTATGTCCCATTTAACTGTCTCCCATCTCCAGAACTGCATGAATTTCTATCTGCTTTTTCCCTGTTCTCTAGAGGAATTTGTCAAGAGTAGAGTAAATGACATTCTTATGTGTCAAATAACAGCACAGGACCACTCACCACCTAAACTTTCTTAACTAGAGATCCAGTTAGAACAAAAGGGTGAAAACCAAAAAGCCTCATTCTCTGAAGAGGAATTAGTTAAACCTGTTGGGAAAAAGAAAACTAACAAAAGTCTACACAAGTAAGTAGAGTTCCGTATACTGTGTTTTTAGAGGATACTGAAGGATAAACATATGAGATCCATTTTTAGTACATGGATCTCCTTTGTCAATACATTTAATTTAATTGAGCTAACTCTTGAAAGAAGTAGACCCATTTTTTATTAATGTTGGCTGAAAATACTTTTTACCATTACTATAGCACATTCTTCTCAGTAATATGGCTTATTCTGCACAGTTTTGCTATGACAGAAGTGAAGACGTGACCAAGTACAGGAAGTGCTCTATGTCACAAATCCAATAATTTCTAGATTTTTTCCTTTTTCATGAGGAATGTCACTTGATGTCATCTAACAAACAGGTCCCCAGGACAACCTAATGTCCCCACCAGTAAATGCTGTTAAGCTTCCTGTTTAAGACAGGCCTGAAAAATGTCATCATTAATAGCCATGCCAAAATCCTCAGCAACATCAGGAAGTCCTCTTGCTAAAAATTAAAAATTCTTATATGCTAACATTAAGCTACGATGAGGTGATCCAAAAGAGGCATATGCCTATAGTAATTCATGGACATGTTACCTCACATGTAAACTGTTCCAAAAGCTATTTTTCTCCCTTTTCAATTATTACATAGCCCAAAGGTGCCCACAGATTGCACAACAATCAATAGATGACTGGATAAATCAGTATAATATCTGCTCGTGGTGTTACCGTTATATATATATATTGCAGGTGATGACATTGATGCAATATCACAGAGACTTAGGTTTAACTTCTATTCACAAACCTAATTGTCAGTGGTTTCAGTGGAAAGAAGGCAATATAAACAGGATTTAGGCATTTAATTCCCTTAAGGATGTAAGCCATTGTCTTTCCACAGTAGACAGATTACCAACAGTTCAGTGTTGATGATTTTAGCTTTTGGCTCCGTTAGCTCCGTGAAAGTTAGTTATTATATTTGATCCAGAAATTCTAGGAGAAATTTGGATCATTAACAATATATTTAGCAATCAACTTGTAAAGCATGAATAACTGCACCATTAGAAAAACCACTTTATCATAATGTCTGCATACAGACAAATAGAGCTAAGAAGCCCACGTGAAACTTCCCGTATTTAATTTTTGTTGTTCCGCTTCAATGTACGTGCATTTTTTTGCACATACATTGAAGCACTCTAAAACTGGGGGGAAAAAAAAGTTTTCTTTTTGTCCCATCTGGTAACTATTAAATTTCTAAATACTTTAACTTTATAGACCTAAAGTTATTGGAAAGCCTCTTACTTGGGCTTTGGATAAGTATCACATTAAAACTATTTCTTATGCAATAGGAAGAGTTTCTTGACATTTAACACACTGAATCACTGGAACGTAGTAATGGTTACAAATGGAGTTAATGTAATCTCACTTAAGGAGCTTCTCAGTTAAGAAGATCTGATTCCCCTTCAGTGGGGTCATCTTGCCAGACTCTACTTAAAATCAAGCTCAGAGAATCACGGAAAACAAAGGTCTCTGAAGGCTACTATAATAGCTTGGAATCAGATTTTGAGTACGTGGAAAATGTTACTAACCTATCTACCATTCAATTCAAGTCTATCCTCATAAATGTTGCACAATTAAGAGTTCCCTTTGCCAGACTGAGTAATTCCCCACGTAAATGAACATTTGGGTGGTTTACATACTGGAGTTGAGAAAATCCCTCTTCCAGAACCCTGAGTAAAGTTTTTTGGATAACAACTTTTTGTGGATACATTATCACATCTTCTGAACCAAATCCTTCTTCACCATTTCAGTGTTTCCCTGCAGTTATATGAATTATTCTGCGTCACTACTGCTTTTCTGAAGTCTTTTGCCTCTTTTCTGTTCCCCTTGCCTACCAGGCTTCTTTGTAATTTGCATATGTCTGCCTCATTTGCTTAATTAAGAGTATGGTTCTGCTCTACTAATGAGAACAAAACCCAACTTCTAAAGAGCTTGTTAATGTAGAATGGAGAAACTGTCTTATGATTCTAATTCTTGGAAAGCAGTCTGTTCTCCAGCACAGGATTAATCTTAATGTTAGAAGGAAGAACCTTCTCATGCCTCAAGATATAAGAAATATTCCCTATGTTATTAACTATGCTATAGGAACCTTGACAATACACAAGCCATCATCAGAAGGCTGAAGATCAACACTTTCAAATTTGGGTGCCTCAAGGTAATTACTTTAAGTTGTTTGTGTTATAGGTCTGATTTTTATGCTGCTACCACAGACACACCACACCCTCTCTTAATGGAAGTAAGCGAAGGAACATGTATGTGATCACCACACCTGAAAATGAGGCAATCCTATTTCAAGGCCTAAGTGGTATTCCCTACCACAGCTTTGACAATTTTAGCTTGGTTTCCAGTTGTTAAAATCACAGCACAGTAAATTGAAGCAAGTGAATGGCACAGGAGGGCTACTGCATCCCAGAGGGCTGTATTTTATAGTGTGCATGTCACATGACAGTCAAAATTATTCTGGCTCTTACCAGTGGCATTAGTGGTATGCTACAGGGAGCAGAGACTGGGTCACCAGCGAAACGTGACAACTATAAATGGAGTGGCTGACTACCAGCTGCAAACCAGCGTGTGGAAAAGAGCATCATGACTCAAAATAAAATGCTGATGTCAAAATTGAATCCCATATATGGCATCAAGAGCTTCAGCAAATGAAGGACACTGTCTAACTCTCAGGGTTATCCCAGGTACATGAGTGACAGTTGGAAGCCAATCAATTTTTTAAAAGTTCATGTTTGGCCGTAACACTTTTTTTTTTCTTTCTTTCTTAACAGCTGAAACTCCTTGTATGATGAGAAACTTCATTTTTATTTGTCACCAGTATACTCTCACATTTCTCCTCACGTTGATAACAGCACTGTAACCAAATATTACAGCCTTTCTTGTCAGACCAAATCAACATTTAGAAAGGAATATGTTTTGTTTGTAGCTGCATCTCACTACAGACAGTGTATAATACATCTCTGGGAAGAACAAAAGCTTTCCTGCTTTAGAAGCTATGTATTCCTTTTGTTGTTGACTACTACAGGTACAGCTTCTTCTGTGCATGGCAGTAGACCTGGAAACATTGCTAACAACAGAGTATCTACAGCATAGCAGTCGTAACAAATATCTAAGGTGTTCTGTTACATGACAACTCACTCTTGTAATCCCAAATATGGTAAAGATCTTTTTTATGCCATTTAAGCCTGTTTAAGAAGAGGGGATTTTTAACTGCTCAACAATTGTTGCCATTGTAAATTGCCTTATTTAATTTGGTTTAGGCTGCTGTGAAATACAGCGGTATAAACAGATATGGTTTCTCCAGCCTCCATTACACCTCTTTCAGGATAATTTTCAACAGAGTAAAATAGAGTAACCCATACTCTTTATGAAGTTGCAGGAACCAGTCAAGCTATGTGATCAAAGACATCACATTCAGGTAAGGCTACCCGTAAGGAAATTTACAGTACTCCCAGGTGGCGTGCACTTTATGCCTTTAACTGGGAAAACAATTGCTTTTCTTCTTACTTGAGGTAATTACAGAAAGCATTCTAACGTATATTCCATTTTAAGTGTTATCTTTGTAAGTGACTGAATTCAGTGAAGGAATTCGACTGGAAGTTAGCCTGAAGCAAAGAATTCCATGGGTTAATTATGCAACATTCCCTCTATCTCTTCTAAATCAATTGCCTCTTGATTTCAATGTCTGTCCCCTTAAGAGGGTGAGAAGGATATAATTGCCTCCCTGTGGACCACTTGTGACTGCCTATCCCTGTGAAATTCACTTTTACAGTCCAGTGCTGTATTTGCAACTTTACTTAATGGAAACTCCCTCCTTCCCCCGCCTTGTTAATTATTTTGTCATCTCCTCAGATTATTTCTGATACATTTCCTAACAAGATGTTCAAATCAGAATGCTGTATTACTGATGAAAATGCAGACTGAGCTGATACAACAGGTTTAATTTTTTTCTCCTACCCCCACCTTAAAAAATTTACATATAATTTTCCTTTCTTTTATGCACTGAAGATACTAGAGAAACAATTTTTTTGTCAACGTTGCTGACAAAAACTACCTTTGTTGAGGTAGAATTTAGTTTAATAACATTATATCCTTGTATTATATTATATATACTAATATACATAGTATATATATTAGTATATATAATATACTATTAGTATATATATATAATCATGTATTGTAATGATAATATATTATATAATAATATAATATATAATAACAGCTCCAGATAAAGCTATATTGATTCAAACGTAAGGAAGGCTGCAGCTTCTGAAGTAGGGGGACTAACAATAATATTTTAACAGATAACCCTGTGTTTCAGAGCATCCGAGATTAACATTATATATCCTGGAGAAGAGCACAGAACTTGAAAGTCAATATATGAATGATCCTCAGCCTAAAGCGTCAACAGCCTTTTAGGGCTCCCACAGTTTTTCCAACAGACTGAGGTCAGAGAGAGACTGGGGTTCTACAACCATTCCTTATTGTGAAGTGCAGGAGTGGTTACTATTCCAATTGTCTCATGACACTCAAGCTTTCCCTCAGATTTTCCCTTGGCTCTCTGACAAAGCTAAGAACCTGTAAAAGTGGGAAATAGCCAAGGCTTAGCTCTGTAACGGTTGAAGGTAATCTAAACCTGTATTGCTGATTTTGCACTCTTCTTGCACCCGTTTAACAATATTCTTTGACTTGAAAACCAACCTGGCAACAATTTCATTTGTTTTGGCCCAGTTTGGGTCTCACATCTAGGAATGGGAACACATGAATGCCAGTATCTGAGCAAGAGATGGGGGAATAAGTGGTGGCCTGGGGAAACAAGTGTGGGAATGCAGCAACCCAGGAGGAGATTATTTTAAACTGCAGAGAACTTGATCTTCACCACCTGGAACAAATTCTGATCTTACAAAGGTCAGCAGAACCAGAATTTCACACTAATTCTTAGTATGTTTGCATTTTTATATATTGAATTATCATGTTGCTTGCTACTGTACTGTTATGGAGATAGTAACTCACACTTATATTTTTTTACCTTTCAGTGTTTTTCAGTATACTGGAGTCTGAAAATATTCATTACAATCTGTCTTTTATCATTGATTTGATGATCAGCATTCTGACACTGACTCCACATGAATCTGACTGGAATGAAAATTCAGTACTCAAGAGTCTTTATCTTGCTGGTATTTGTAAAAAATATATTATTAGTAATATATAATTCTTAAAGAACCCACTTATTGACATCTGGTGCATTCCAAAATGTTGTTATAATAGCAGCAGATATGATCTGTAACATTCATTGTCATTTCAAACTTCTTGTTTCATTCCTGTTTGACTATTTGGGAGCAGATTTCACTATTTAGACCCCAAAACATGGAGAAAAACCAGCTGCAGCCCGAAAAAAAAAAAAGAAAACAACAACCACCAAAACACAGCACAAAGAAGTATTTTATTTAACATTCCTTTTAGAAAAGCTGATGGCTACTCTGCATCAGACAAAACTTGTATATAAATGCAAAGCTATGCTAAGCGATGTGGAAATACCAAGACTGTGAAATACTTTCTAAGGAGTTGTTAACACTTGCCCAAGGCTATACTGCTGAGTCGCAAATGTGAGGGGCGTGTTTTCATCAGTATTCAAGTCATGTGTTAGTGAGCAAAGGAGAGCGGTAAATAAAGGTAAGAAACCGTGAAAAGTTGCTACGACTTTTTAGAAATTCCATGTGCTGAGCAATGCAACAGCATAATCTTTGATTTTGCATTACTTTCTCAGCTAATGCTCTGAAGTGCAGCCATAAGTCCGCACACATTCCTCACAGAAACTTCCATTCTTTCTGGCCCAGAGCCTTAAGCATAACATTAGTATTCAACTCTAAATACGTGAATACCACTTTTGAAATCACATGCCTAACGGTATATATCTACATTTCATGGAGAACTAAGGCTGCAGGTTATGAGGTTATTGATCCTGACGTTTCACAAGCCACTATGTGTACCTCTGATCCACTAAGTAAAGAATACGAAGTACTTAATAACATTTAAACATTCTCTAAAGCAACCTAATACGATGTCCATGACATCACTGTGTAATTAATGCTATGACAATGAAGCATTCTTGAAAAAGATACAGTTTTCAAATAACTGATACATGCTTTAGTATGTGTCCAGCCCAGGGACAGCAGGCTTTTCCATCTCCACTTGTACGTGAGTGCAAACTGCCATTGCAGAGAGATCTGCAATGTAGGCATTCAAGAGAGGAGCTCCAGAACAGCTGGGAGCAGTAACTTCTTCAACTATTCCTAATAAATCTGCAGCCAAATATGAGTCAGCTGTGATTGCCCAAGAGGCTTAGCACTTGCACCTTGAGCTTGCTGAAGATGTCTGTTCAAAAAAAATGAATACTTAAACTACACGGATGATTGTGGAAACATGAAAAAATTTCTAAGACCTTCTAACAAGGTAATTAAAAACTAAGTTAAGTCTTTGCAGAGGGAAAAGTAACAATTCATGAAATCAATTCCCCAAAGAATGGAAACTTCAGGAGTACCACGCTGCGTCTTACTGAGAAGATCCAGACTTGAATTTCTTGCCTCTTAAATGATTGAGGTGCCCAACAAAAAAAATCTTCCGAAATCTGACGCTAGATTTTTCACAGGAGTTTCTGCAGACATACTTGCTACTTCCAAGCTATGGCCATAATTTGGATATTTATGAGAACTTAGTGAATAAGATATCTATAACGCATTAGTTACATAATTTCAAGCAATTATCAATTGGGTATTAAAAATCTTAGGAATGTGAGTAGAGGTCAGTGCTTTAAGAAACTACAAAGGCAATCCTCGGAAGCAGGTAAAATACCTTCTATGAACTAATGTAGTTGCAAAAACGTAAACATGATTCTGGGCATGTAAGATTTTATTTATATACATAAGAGATAATACAGCTTTGATTCACAAAAACTTCTTATGGCAAATGTAGAATCTTCCTTTCATCTTAGAGTGAAATACTGATGTAATAAATACATGCAGATTCATGTATTTCTGGAAGATCCTATCAGATGAAGGAAAGAAAATCTGTTTTCATATGGATAATTTTCTTTTCAATGGGCGTAAGGCAATCGATTGAGGGAAATGTAACTCTCTGAATGCTGAACAAGGGCAAAACCCAAATACATTTTTTAGAATTGAAAAGCACAGAAACGTCTTTCAGCAATCACAACATAGTTGTGAGCAGCCTTTACTGCTCCTTAAGTAGAGTGGCTGCACAGGCCAATTCAAGACAGGTTCTCAGGAAATTTCAGTATCCTTTCACCCTGAAATGTTTACACCACTCGGCATGAAAGGCTTTATACCCTTGTACTGCAATGCTGATTCTTTCTGCATTTGAGAATCTGAAGCTTTTTCACTTCCTCCCTCCCCCGACCTGTTCTCCCAGCCCCCAAAGGAGAATCCCACAGGGCCCATGCCTGTTTTACAGGTCAATGGGCCAAGAACACACCAAAAGCATTGCTATTANCAAGGACTCCCTGAAACAACATCTCAGCCTTGGCCATATTGACCATCATCACTGGTCTGTTCTGGCCGCCAATCGGGAGGCTTGGAGACAAACCATCTACAATGCTGCTGCCTCCTTCGAGAACTCACGCAAGATCACTCTCGAGGAGAAAAGACAACGCAGAAAGAATCGCGTCCAGTCGTTGCCACCTGGGGAATCTTTCTCGTGTCCCTTCTGCAGCCGGACTTGTCTGTCACGCATTGGCCTTTTCAGCCATCAGCGTGCCTGTAGCAAGCGCGGATAAAGCCCTTCGAAATCTTCGTTCGCGAAGCCAAGCCATGATGATGATGATGATTCACATGCTGTACAAGGCAGTCCTGTCATACTCATCTATCCTGATGCTTTTTCCCATTTAATATGAAAAACTCACTTAATAAATGAAGTAAAATAAAGGGACGAAAACAAAACCAGCACACATTTCATGGGTTTCTGCCCATTAGATATGAATGGTTTGTCGTGCTGTATCATGGCGAACTGATGGCACACTCCTGATTTGTATTAACTGGAAGGAGAGAAAAATTTAATTTATCCGAAGTTATATAGGAGACGTGAAGGACTTTGTGGTTCAGCTTAATTTAAGTGGACATCCAACTTGGCCTCAAGGGACAACTCAGGAGATAAACTTGCAGCTTGTAAAGTACCTCAGCAGCATCTGGAGTTGAACGACATAAACCCACGGGATATTAATAATTATGTCTAAGGAATGAAGATTAAGACTGATTTAAAGTAAATAGTGTGGACAGAAACTGCCATCCAAACACCTCTGTGAGATAAGGAACTCAAGGACTAGAGGACCTGCATCGCCTTTGTTGTAGGAGGTCACCACAGCAACTCAATCCCTGTTGACAAGGGCCATGGTTCACAAGCAAAAAGCAAAGGTCTGTCCTCTGAAGGCGCACACCCGGTGTGCCCACAGCCGCCGCTGGGGCCCACAGCCGCCGCTGGGGCACACTCGCCTCAGCTGCCACGTTCGGAGGCTCCGCGGCAGCCGCGCGGTGAAGGGCGGAGCTGAGAAAGGGGCGGCCTTGCAAGCGTAGGAGTTCGCCCGCAACTGCTCCTCCACACCCATCCCCTCAGGATCAGCG
>VYXB01001747.1:0-69416 GCA_013397135.1 Pachyramphus minor | reverse complement strand
GAGCGGCCGCACCCGCACAGGCCGGTCCGGTCCGGTCCTGCCCGCGCCCGCCGCCCGACCCTGCCCCTGCTCGGCGCTCCCGCCGCCGCCGGGACACGCGCGCGAAGATGCCGTACGAGATCAGTAAGCTGGCGGGGGCGCCGTGCGGGGAGGGGAGGGAATGGGGATGCGGGTGGGGAGCGCCCAGCGGCCCCGCAGGATGGCGCGGAGCCGGCGGCGCCTCGCTGACAGCAACAAGTGACGGCGGCTGTCGGCAGGGCAGGGCGTGTGCTGGTAACGGGGAGCGCCTTTCCCTTTCCATTTATTTATTTTATTTTATTTTTTCTATCATTTATTTTCCTTTTATCCGCCTTTCTCCTTTTAATTTTTTTTCTCGTAGAAAAAGTGTTCGCCAGCCTCCCGCAGGTTGAACGAGGCGTTTCCAAAATTATCGGAGGTGATCCTAAGGGCAACAATTTTCTCTATACCAATGGAAAATGTGTCGTCATCAGAAACATTGATGTAATGTATCCTGATTTATTCTGCTTCCTAGTGTAAGGCTTTCCCTAAGTTTCATTTTGCCTCGCTGCCCCTCCTTTAGCAGCCTGTGCTTCATTCACTCTGGGTGGTTTCAGTCGAGGTCACAGTTCTGCGATCAGCAGCAGGGGAGTAAGCAGGGTGCATGACTCAGGCATAAAACCATGGGCAGCGACTATAAAAACCTGAGGAAAAACGCAGTAAAATGTACAGTTCTCTCCCTCTTGGCATAGGACTTAAAGATGAGGGACTAGTCTATTCTGGTTGGCCCTGTTTATCTTCTTAGGTATCAGTATTATGAAGTTCAGTGCTGTGTTTGCTTATTAAATGAACTCTTCCGTCTTTGCTGTTCTGGGCCTTTAGGCTGTAAGAGAAGCGTGTAAATACTTGCAAACTCATATCTTTAAACACGTTAGTCCTTTAGCTTCTTTTACCCCCCTTCCCACCCCAGCCCCACGCTCTGGTAATCAAAACAGTTGTCAGTTGTTGGACTCCATGACAAGCTGAATGTGAGTTCTCAGCCCTGGCCACAGGGAATTTTACTCATCGATTAAATATTGGCATGCCCCAGTTTATGCTTTCAGTAGTGTGGAGGTTTGGGTTTTGGTTTTTTTTTTCCTTCTCTGGTGGTAACTAGAGAAATGTCAAGCCAATTATTTAAATGATTTCTTTTCAAAGATGGCATCCCTATGAGAAGTATGGAGGAAGCATTACATGTCGAGGCTATTGTCTTGCTGCTGGTTTTCAAAAAATACAGTTATCTAAAGTGATTGGTTGTTCTTTAGAAAATCAAATTCTTCCCTAGATTTACTGTTCTCTCCTACTGCAGATTTGGCTTGCAGTGGGGAGATCTGCAGGGGGAGGGGCAGGACATACCTCTGGAATTTTTAGGTCTCCACAACAATGGATTTGTTTATGGCCACTTCTGTAAATCACCTTTGTAAACTGAGCTGTTTCCCTGTTTTATCTCATCATCCCCCACTATATTCAGACACTTCTTGGTTGTCATGCCGTAAGAGAGAAGTACTGCTAATAACTTAATTCCTTGCAGATTTCTTGTTTGCTATCAGTTTAAATTTATCCACTTAAAACCAAAAATAAGCACATGCTCTGGTTTCAGTGTCTCAGTATAATGTTGTTGTAATAGTGTTTTGCTCTTGGTAGCAAGAAAAGTTCGAGTTTCTGAAACCAGAAGCCTCAGTTAAACACTGTAATGGCACACAGTGTGATGAGAGAAGAGAGAAAAGCCACTCTGCTTACGTTACAGTTTCTGCCCAAGTCGTGCATGCTGACCTCCTCGTTTGCACTGTCATTAATGCTCTTCTGAATTTTATTTTTTTAACCTCTTCGGAGGTTAAATTGGAAGAAAGCAATTTGCTTTTCCTGAAACAGCTCACTTAAGATTTGCCCAATGCAAATGTGAGTCCCAGTGTGAGCCAGGGGTGTAGGGCACATGGCATGACCTTACTATAGGAGAGGTGGGATTGTGGGAGTTCAAATTTAGACTGTTAAGGCTCCAGAGGGAAGTTGAGGAATGGAAGTCATGAATCCTTCTGTTTTATGGTGCAGTTCACGCTGATATGCAGACTTGCCTAACTGGCAAGGGGAGTCTGCTACTGTTAATAATTGACATGTGACTACAAAATGTGTTATGATAGCGACACAAAAACTGATCAAACACAGTAGTATGGCTTTTGTGTTGCAGAATGCTGCAATTTGTAACCTGACATGCAAGTGTGTCCCCTCTTAGTTAAAAGCCATGCCTTCTCTGAACAGTCTATATTATAATAATTTGCAACAACCAAATGAAATGCAGGAAAGTCTGTGTATAATCCTTCCATGAACAGTTCTCCAATGGGATGGTCATGCTCTAATTAAAAAAACAGGTCATCAAAATGCAGTGATCACCTTTCTTGCTTAAGTCTAAAGCTATCCAGCATTAGCTAATCAGTGGTGATGAATATAGGATTCAGGGTTAATGCTTGATCTTTGAACATGATTTAGAGACTTCCTTTAACAGATAGTTCTGGAGGAGCACTGGAAAAGCACTGTGAGAAAGACTAGTGATATTTGTAAGGTTTCATACGTCATTAATATTTTATCGTCTTCATGGGTCTAAGACTACTTTGAAGCTTGGAACTGAAACTGCTCACTTTCATATGTGGCTCTGGTTTCAGTGTTCAAAATAAGACACATACACTCACTCTGCTTGTTGAATCTAGTATTAGGTGTTGCATTTGTCCCAGCTCACACTATAATCTTCTCCTAAAATATACTTTTAGAAATATTCTTTTGGTGGGTGGGCTTGATATGAAAGACATACAAGTTAAAAAACTGACTTTACAAGGACAAATAATGTTACCAAATAAAGACATATGATTTGACAGCTCTAATTTATTACTTGGTTTCTGGAATTTATACCATACTTTAAATTTGGGACTCTATCTTTCATTTAACTCTTTTAATCAGTCGCAACTTAGTTTCCTGGACTCTTGAAGATTCTTGCTGTAAAATAGCTATTTATGTGTACCATTAATAACAAAGCATGGAGGGTTTTGAGCTCCCTGAACATGTAGGTAATGCAGAGTAGTGTCTTGCTTAGATAAAATCCAGTTGGACACAAAATGGAGAGGGATGTACATGCGTTAAATGCAGATGTTTGTGACTTAAGTAGAGCTGTAATGCACTCAAGCAATGTATAAAAACAGGAATGAAAAAGAGCTACTTTTTGCATAAGCAAGTTGTATTCTGTCTCCTGAGATGTAACAGTATTGCAATGACAAGAACTTGGTTTGTGAGCAGGAGACTGCTTTCTAACACAGAGCTGGTGTTTTAGTTTTTCCTGATTGGATGACTGAGTCATACCATAACATCAGGTGGTTTTCTGGTTCAGTTGAATAAATCTGTATTAATTATAGCAGTTAAAGTGGAATTTTGTTTTGACCATATGAGTCAAGTTTCTGAAACTAAAACATACCTGTTGGAAAAAAAATTCTAAAGAGTAATGTATTATTGTTGTGGCACTGTGTTTAGGAGGGATGCAGAATGGCTTTTTATACAGTTAATTTGAAAGCAGTTTTTTCCTTAATGTCATCCTTTTTTTGGTTTGTGTGGCACCTCTATCATGTAACGCTACTGATCTGCTGAGACACTGAGTCAATTTTATTGTCTAACATGAAGCATCTGAAAATATGGTTAAGACAGAAGAGATAAAATTATGATACAGTGGCAGTGAATTCCTCTCAGAATTCCTGTACAGCTCTAGGTACAAGGGAGAATGCCTTTTCCTGTGCTGGTCTGCTGGCTTTATAAAAGCAGATTGCAATCAGCAAGAAAGAGCAAGCCTCGTACACTTCATCGGTCACTAAATGATTTTGAGTACATGATGATGATTAACAGCCATGTATTATGGTTAACTATATGCTTAACTACAGTAACTACTTGACAACAGTAGAATATTGGATGATGTGTGCTGCAAAGCACAGTTCATGTTTAGTATTCTACTTGGGTAACTGCTTTATCCCTGGGCCAGCCTCAGAAAGGAGCCTGACACTTGACCGGTTATTTTTGGAGAGTGTTTGGCAGGTATTGGAGAGGAAAGGGTCCCAGCACTTCAGGCTGTTAAGAGGAAATCCTTTAATTGTGTCAGTTGTTAGAAATGATTGTGTCGTTTCAGTGGTTCTGGAGAGGAGCGTTCTGCAACATGTTATTGCACTTCTCAGTTTTAGACAATTGCTCAATTTAAGCTGGAAGGGTGTAAGAGAAGGAGTGTGAGGAGAAATTCTGAACTTTATCTTTGAATTTCTGATTTTCTTCCTTTGAAAATGAGTATTTTATTCCTTTGAAAACTTTGTAACTTTCCCCCCCTTTAAAATAGAATCCTGCAATTGCTGACATCTACACTGAACATGCCCACCAGGTTGTAGTGGCCAAGTATGCTCCCAGTGGATTCTACATAGCATCTGGAGGTAAAGTATCAGTGTGTGTGCTGCATGAGATGTGTGGACAGAGCTGGTAAGGTTACTGGCAAAATAATAGTAACACTTCACATGTGTGTATGGAATGTGCAGAGTTAATGTAACATGCTGCAGTGAAATTTTATATATGTGCCTGAAGGAGATTCCTGTATAAGTTCCTTTTAAATACATTGTTGCCTGTCCTTCTCAGTCAGTGAGTTTTGTGACATTCTTGTTTTTTAAATTTATTATTTAAATAAAAAAAAACCCCTGGAAATGAACTCTTAAGTACTTAGTGTGACAAAGACTTATGTAAATGAAGCAGAGTGAGAAGTTATTTCTGAAATGCTATTGTTTCTGTTTGTTAATAAACTTTGATACTTATCAGGCAGGGGAGGGATTCGAAAATCCTGATTCTAAATCCTACATTCTTCCTGACCAAACTTGGCAAGACTTATGTCTTTTGTTACCTTTGTAGCCTGAACTAAAAAAGATTTCTTTGGTAAGTTAGCAGGGAAAGAGGCTGATTCTCAGTTTCTTTATAATGCATGTAAATCAATAGTCTGAGAATGGGCAAAATTAATTTCTGCAGTGTGGATTCCCTATATGGTTAGCAGAAATGACTGCAACTTTTGGCTTCCAAAGAACTAAACAAACCCTTTTTAATAGAAGTTTGCTTCATATAATTAATATTTCTTTTCAGGAGGACTGGTATGCAGTTGAAGAATATTGATAAATACAATACTAAACTTCCATTTTTAACAAATATCTGCAGCTAATGTATGGATTCTTTTAAAAACTGCTTGTCTTTGTCAATTAGAAATGCTTCAGAAGCAACTAATGTGCCCAAATACAGAAATATTTTTTAAGTAATATATCTGAAACTAAAACATTCTGAATATGAGCTCCTTAGAAAGCGAGCCCAGATTCCTCTAAAGGTCCTAGTAGAATGGGAGTTTCTCTCTCAGCAATTTCAAAGGAACAGTATTTTTTTAAATGTAAAATGTTCTGTCCTTCTTAGCTTCCTTCATATCAGAAAGCTGTATTAGAATAGGTATCTTTTGAGTGTTGGGGAACCTTTAAGAACATTGATAGCACAGCTTTTTTTGCCTTCTTTTTCGCGTGTGTTTGTCTGAAAGGAACCACAGCCAGGATTTTCTTGGCTTAGTCTTGTGTGTGGACCATGTGTCAAATTGAAAACCTTCTTAAAATCCAGTTTGCATTCTATATTCTACAGACTTGGTGCTCTGGGTTTGTGCAGTACTTAATCCTCAGAATAACTATCTAATTTGTTCTTTTAGCCTTTTAGATTTCCAGTCCTCTATAAAAGAATTGTAATATATACATGGTCTGATCTGTGATGAGGGGAGTATTTGGTTGCGCTTTTTTTCCCGAATTTTTCTCATACCCAAGTAAATGAGCTTAGGTTGCAATGTTTCCCTTAAAAAGTGTCTTCCGTGTGTCATTTATAAATAGTTTTGTGATACTGCTGAGCATGAGGTCTGAAGATAGTACCAGGCTGTTAAAGCTGTTTCTAAGTTTAACATGTAAGAATCATTTCTCTATCTATAAATCTGCATTAGCCATGCAGCCTGCATTAATACTTCATGTACTTCATGAGACAGACATTTGGCAATATGCTTTTGGCTTTTATGGTAATTTCTCTTACTGCAGTCGTAGCAGATGTAGTAATGGGAGATACCGCAGAGTTAAAGCTCTACGTCCTATCTATTAATAGATGGAGAAAATAATTAGATTTTAAAGTCCACCTTAAAATTCTGCTTCAATAACAAATTCTCTGTGTAAAAAAGAGGATTCTGCATCTGTTCTTTTAGCAGAAATGAAGAAAATGAGTCTATGATCAGATCTTAAAGATGCAGGCTTGCTGTATGTTTAAATTGAACTGTAAAGATGCATGAGTAAATGGTGAACAGAACTCAAAAACGTTCTGCTGAGGTGAAAGACGCATATTTTAGCACCTGGTTTATTCTAAAACAGTGGCTTTTATGATGGGTACAATACACACAGACTTGGCTGTGTGTATTTCATTAGAGATGTGTAAATTTGTTCCCGTATAGAACAATTCCTCTGGTTACAGTGCTGTACCACAGTAATTGCCCTGAACAGAATTAAGCTCTAGGGTTGTGCAATACTGAGGGGAAGCAGTAACACAGAAGCTTTCATTATCTTAAGTGTTACATTGTTACTGTTTATGCTGTGTTTGCTGCTTTTGACATTTACTGTTTCTGGGTAATCTGTTTTGTAGTATTCCAGATAGTGCAGGTATCCACACTCAACATAGGTGTGTATGTACGTGCTTCTATATAGAAAGAGTATGTCGATAAGTGTGCATGAACTGAGTTCTGTGGACAGAAATCTTTGTACATCTGCATATACCTGGTATTCGTATGCAGAACAGGCTTCCTTTGAAGGCAGGAAAAGGCTGAGGTACACATTGTAGTGCATCAGCCACTGTCCACAGGATTGCTCTCCTTTTGTAGACATAGAGTGACTTCCCAATGAAGGGTTGGGGAGAGGTAGCTGCTGGGCAGGGGGGCTTGTTTGGATTGTTCTGTGTGTAACACAGATACTTAACACATACCAACCAATGTTACTGATAACATTGGAGTTCTTACCCTGTCAATGTGGAGATTCTTCACCTGTCTGTTTGCAGATGTTGTCTCCTTGTGTTGTATTTGGTGCTGCATGTCTTGAACCATAGTATCTGGTTATAAACATAATTTGATGAAATGGATATAGTCTTCAGAGTTCCTAAATAAAGTGATTTGTAGTAGTTGTAATAGGGTAAGATAGTAGGTCCACAGTGCGAGTATTCAGTGTAGCTGAAAATCTGTATCCTGGCAGATAGCTGAGTCATGTGACTGAGTCATGCTGGAACAATAGTTATATTCTATTTTATTATGGCAGATGTCTCGGGAAAGCTGAGAATCTGGGATACTACACAGAAGGAACACCTACTGAAGTATGAGTATCAGCCATTTGCAGGAAAAATAAAGGACCTTGCCTGGACTGAAGACAGCAAGAGAATTGCTGTGGTTGGAGAAGGAAGGGAAAAGTGAGTAATTCTTTTGTGTTTGCATGTATGTCTATATATAGATACATGCATTTACTGTAAAGCTCTGCATCCTAACAAAGCAAGTTCTTGGCAGAAAGTTTTTAATTCTTCAAGGGAGGAAAATCATTGTTTCTTCCCTGTTTAGACTTAAAGTTGTGCTGTTTTGCAACAAAATTCTCTATGCAGTGTTTGACAGCTATAAATTATTTGGAAAAATCTGTTCTCTTACAATTGCTCAGTTTAAAAATTATGTGTGTCTTGTTTATGTCTTAGAGATGGATATTATTTTCAAGGATAGCTGTGTGGTGGATTACTTTTGTCTAATTCTGATAGAGTAGGAAGGGAGAAACACAACATAATTCTCCCTCTTCCCTCACTTATTCTAGTGATGGTCTTATGCAACTGATTGAATAAGAGTTAAAAAAAAAAGTGTACCTCAGTTTTCTCCCTTGGCAACATGTCTGTAATTTTAGGCCTTAGTGTGGTAATTAAATGAAATCACAAGCAGTTGTCCTTTACCTGACTAAATGAGGTGCCCATTCAGGTTTGTGTCCTTCCTTTAATGTTCAGAGACTGTCAGAACTTAAAGGCAGAGACCAGACCAGGTAGTCCTATGCCTAAAGGGCTAAAAAACATTGTGCGGTTCTGTTTTCTGACCTTCTGCACCATTTTTTAATGATTATCTTGTACTGTGCCCTGATATTTGAGAGAGATTCTTTGTCCTTCATTGCTCACTACAGTTCCATCCCCCCCGGGTAGATACAGTGTAACTTTGCTCTCCTACTTCAAAAATTCAGCCAGCTTCCTCTTAGGTGGATGCATTTTCAGTGTAGAATATTGCTGAAGTGATTCTAGAGAAGTAGCAATGCTCTGTTAAATGCCATTGTGGTGATTTGTACTGATTGATTTTTCCCCCCTGCCCCTAAGATCGTTTAAAGTAAGATCTGACAAAAATACTGTTAAAACTCTTCTTCCTTAAACTTTTAAGTAATAATATTTGTAAAAGTGATGCTACCCAACTTAGGCTAAAGAGGAGTATAACAATGAAATCGAAATCAGTTATCCAGCTTTCTACATTCTGTGTAGTGACTGGGCAGATTTACTGCTTTCTTCTATAAACCAACAGTGTTAATGAAGAATGTGCATCAGATCTCTGGATTTTAGAAGCTTTATACACCAAACTAGCTTGTTTTTCCCCTTCAGCAGACGTCTCCTATTGAAGATTAGATTGTCTCACCAGCAAGATCTCAAATAGCCTTCAGGGAACTATGATGCGCTTGCATGAGATTAACGAGATGACCTAATTTCTTTTTGAGCACACTCAAATCTGCTGTTTGCAGATGTTCAAGGAGTTAATCTACATGTAACTTTTATGAATTGTAGTTATTGTGTGCTTTCCTAACTAGATTCGGAGCAGTGTTCCTGTGGGATAGTGGCTCTTCTGTTGGTGAGATTACTGGGCACAATAAAGTGATCAATAGTGTGGACATTAAGCAAACGAGACCATATCGTCTGGCAACTGGCAGTGATGACAACTGTGCTGCTTTCTTTGAGGGACCGCCATTCAAGTTCAAGTTTACACTAAGCGTAAGTTTAAGTTTACATGTGGCTCTGTTAAACTGTGTGGCAAGTTGACTTTAAGCTTTCCAACAAGCTTGTGGCTCTTGTCACAGCTAGCTGTTAAAAGTTCGTAGTTCCCCATTTTGAGGCATAGCTGGTATCAAGTGGCTTTCTTAAATCAAACGCTTGTCTCAAACCAAGAAAACTGAAATAAATGATTGGTTAAAAAAACCTGAAGCCCTTTTTCCAGTTTTTGGGGGGGGCTCCTAAGTTGTGGAAGGGCATGAACTAGAATGTTTTATTGGCCGTATGGATGCTTTCTGAGCTTTGCTTCCCAGTGCAGACGTGTAGAATTTCTTAACACTTTCCAAGGTGCTTGATTCAATAAATGTAGTGATTTTAATGGAATTTTCCAATTTGCTTAAGAGTGTTCAAATCTGACATCCCAGGGCTGCTTAGAAAGGGTGAGTGTAGATGTTTGAAAGCATAATAGGGAACAGGTGTGTAACTTGTGCGGTCAGTTTTGTTTCTGCATTCTTTTTAACTCTGTTTCTTATTCTGCTAGGTACAATCTCTTACATAAATGAAACAAAGCCTGGAACTACCATGGTTAAGGCATTCATTGTTGCTTGAGGCCAAAGAAAATAAAAAGCCACAAGCTTCTGCAGCTGTGTCTGATGTCGGGAGACATGTCTCTTGCCTGCAAAAAACTATTGCAAAGATACTGGATGTTATTGCAGTAGTAAATTCAAAATGTTTAGTTTGTATTTTATTTTTTAAAATACAGTATTAGGCCTTTTATTTTCTTATATATGAGCCTTGAGTAGTCTTCGTACCCTGACTTTAGTAAGAATTCCATTCCAGTTCTAGAAAAGGAATTGTTTTGAGCTCTGCGATCCAGTGAAATGATGTAGTTGCCTAATATATTTCTGAACTTAAGTTGATACTTGCATTTTGCTAAGCTGGTTCTTTTGGAATTCTGAAGTCTGAATTGCTTACCAGCGTTCCTTAGACTGGTATATGATGCATCTTGCTTTTAAAGTGATATTTGAGTTGATATATGGGATTCTGGTACAGGCTGTTATGCAATTTAGATTAGAGCTTGTAGTATCATTAAGGGGTAAAAAAATATAGTTAAAGAAAGTAGGTTAGAACCTGCCTTTCATAATACTAAAAATAGTCTCTCAAATCTCTCTTCATGGGAGCTTTGGCCTCATTGTGGTGCTTCCCTATTTAATGTTTGTTTTGTAGCTTGCGTGGTTTGAATATTCTCCTACTTGTAAATAGTCTATTTGGGGAGCATACATCAGTCTTGCCTCTTTACTTCACAGAACTGTCACTAATGCAGTCTCCCAGAAATGGAATTCCAGTAAAATAGCGGTTCCTTTCTTGTGTTTTTTTTTACAATAAGAAGGATTAAGTAGTTTTCTGTGTATAAAGCTTACTGCGCAATGAAGCAAGAGTTAAATCTAGAGAACGTTGCAGAAGAATTCAGTGACCAGAGGGGCCGAAACTTGTGTTTGCATGTAGGCTGCAGCTGAGAGTTTTTGCCTACTTATGACAGAAACTGGGTCCTCATTCTCCTGCTATGTGCTAAGTTGTTTAAACTACATCAGTTTTGATGTCACAGTTTTTTCTGTGGAATGTTCATGATCCCCAGGATCCTCTTCAGATAGAGGCTAGACTTGCTTCTAGAGCAGGGGTCTCCTGTATAGCTAATTTATGGTTCACGTATAAGGTATCTTTGTTTTTACTGGATTATCTTCTATTTAAAAGGGTCTGTTCTTATTTTGTTTGCTGATTTTTACTTTTTTCCTACAGGACCATACACGGTTTGTGAACTGTGTGAGGTTTTCTCCTGATGGGAACAGATTTGCTACAGCTAGTGCAGATGGCCAGGTAAAAAACAAGGACTCTTTGTAGTGATTTTAGCATGAGAAGATTTTTCTGTGCATTTTGGGAATAAGATTATTATTAATATTGTAAAATCCCTGTTGCTTCATTTTTCATGCCAAGAAATGACTGGTTTAAACTTTTACCTATCCTCCTATAAATCTGTAATAACTAAGGTCAACCAGATTATTCTTAGCTTTTTCCCCCGTTCCAATCTGCCTAGCATGTTCTCTTACAGGTTATTTTGACAGGAATACGTTAGATTTTTGGAATATGCATGTCCTTGTTATGATCCTAAGAGGTGTAGCTGGAACAGTCAACCAACTCACAGATAGCAACCCAGGTCCATGTGTATTCTCTGCTGATAAGGCCAGGTTTGACAATGACACTGTTTTCATAGGTAGGTCTTCCTTCTAAGAAGGCAGATTCCCATGACAGCAGTGCTGAATAGCTGCCATCACAGCAGGAGTCAAAAATGTAACATCTTCCAGAATTTAAAATGTCACGATTTTCAACTCAGTCATTTAGTCTTAATTATTAAATGCAGGATAGCTTGTACTTCTCCTTAAAGTGTCTGGTGTATCAAACACTGCGTAGTGTTTGATAAACCTACAGGCTTGCCATGTAACAAGTGATCTGTGCAGTGCAAGTAACAAGTATTAGTTCTTGGTGTTTTTTCCATTACTGCTTTTCCCTTTAAGTTGTATGTCTGTGTGCTCTCTTAAGATTTTTGTCTATGATGGGAAGACTGGAGAAAAAGTGTGTGCACTTGGTGGAAGCAAAGCACATGATGGAGGTATTTATGCCGTAAGTATCACTTCATTTGTGCAAATGATCCGTAGTGTTTCATTACCCCATTACCATATTTACTACCCATGGACTGTGAAGTCTTGCAATAATAAATGCATTTACTCTCTTGTGGTGACATTTGTTTTTACAGATTAGTTGGAGCCCTGACAGTAGTCAGTTGCTTTCTGCTTCTGGAGATAAAACTGCTAAAATCTGGGATGTTGGTGCTAACTCTGTTGTAAATACTTTTAACATGGGATCAAATGTGTTGGATCAGCAGCTGGGTTGCTTGTGGCAGAAAGACCATTTACTGACTATCTCCCTGTCTGGCTATATCAATTATTTGGACAAGAACAATCCAAATAAGCCTTTACGTGTCATAAAGGTAGGTTAAAGTTCTGTTGTTGCACCAGTTTCTGCAATAAATGACTCAGTGGTTGAAGTTTAAAAAACGGTTTTGTTAAATTAGCATTGTCAAACAAGCTATGTGTGACTGATTCTTAAAAGTCACACGAATCAAGAAGTTAAAATGTTACATGTGTGAGAGTGTGCTTTGTGCAAATACAGACTGATTTTGTTTGTTTTAATTAATATTATCATCTTTTGTTGCAGCTTTTAAGCATTCTTGAGATGAAAAAGAAATACAGCATAGATAGAAAACTACCAGTGATGTCTCATTCTGCCAGAACTAGTGTATTGTGAACAAGGTGACTAGGGTTACTGTGCAATTGAACTTTAATTTTAGGATTTAGCGTTTGCTGACACAACACTCTCATGGGAACTTACATTTTTACATGAACTAGAAACAGATGTCCCAGATTTTTTGCCATTGCTGCTATAATTCTGGCAGTTGGTGTGGGTACATGACCATATTTAGTCTTCTTCCCTGAATCATAAAGTGCCTGAAAAACAGTGATGAAAAGGCCATGAAAGTATTTTAGCCCATCAGGCTAATAAGGATATTCATAGTGCTTATGACTTCTCTTCAAGGACATAGAAATAGCAGTGCTGTAACAGTTAAATGACTGTATTGTTAAATAGTGACCTGTATTTTGGGTGACTTCTAATGTGTCAAATAGCATGTTGTTTTCTGAATAACCTATAATTGTTCTCAAATAGGTGTGTGCATGTGTTAAGATAAAAATTGCTTGTCAATAATTATTTGTGTCCCATCCGCAGGGTCATAGTAAATCAATTCAGTGTCTTACGGTGCACAAAAATGGTGGAAAGTCCTATATTTACTCTGGAAGTAATGATGGTCATATTAATATCCTTTGAATGATAGCAATATTTGTTCTAGCCCTATAGTCTGAGAGAGCTCATTAGGAGGGGGGGAGAAAAAAAACTTTGCCAAATAAATTTAGCATTTATTGGACACAAGTGAATATTTTATGTCCGAAGAAATTTATTTTGCTTTCCCCTAGCAAGCAGCCTGTTTTGCTGCTTGCCTTCATGCTCTTCTGCTAAGAAGAGCTTCTGCCAGCTCTTAATTTTTAGTTGTCATTTTTTGGTGGTAGGTAGTTTGTTGGTATGAGGGAGCAAATAAATAAGTTAGCCTCTTGTAACATCAAGAAACAGCAATACATATTTGCATGTATGACAGAATATATAGGAAGTTATATTTTTGGCATTCTAAAGCTTTAAAACCATGGTCCTTCATCCTGCCTGTTGTGATATGTTAAAATGGTGTCACATTGGCATAAACTGTTAGAAATGTAGGACTTGTGTCTTTACAGACCTGTAGTACAGTCTCAGTAGTTCAAACTGATGTTTGAACATACAACATCAGGGACAACCAGTGTTGCAGGACTTCTGACTGTAATTCTTTAAAAGGTATTTTCTATTCTCATACTTAACATCTAATTGTTCCACTATTTGCTGCTGTTTGTGGTAGGTCATTTAGCTCGCTATAGAACCTCAGAATTTCATTTATTAAATATTTTGAAGGTACAAGGTTGTTTAAACCCTGGTGCAGGTTGCCCACGGAGCTTGTAGAGTCTTCATCCCTAGAGATATTCAAAACTTTGCAGAATTTGCAGTAGCTGACACTGATCTGAGCAGCAGGTTGGACTAAACCATCTCAAGAGCTCCCTTCTAACTTTAGCTATTCTGTCAATTATTTGACTTACGATGTAGTATCTGACTGCACCGGTATCTTCAAATATTCCTTAATTCTGTTATGCACATTATTGGGATTCTGAAACTGGAGAGAATGATGGCTTTTCTGGGAAAGGCCATACAAACCAGGTTTCTAGGATGGCTGTGGACGAAATGGATCAGCTGGTTACCTGCAGTATGGATGACACTGTGCGTTATACCAACCTCAGCAAGAGGGACTACAGGTTAGTTAAAGTGTTGCCTTTCGTTGTAGTATTTCACAGCAAGAGTTGTTGATTTGTATGGTAAAAAAATAATGCTACAGTTTATTTAGGTTTTATGTTACCATGGAAACTGTAGAAATGATTGCTGTACCGACCTTGCTTTTTTCTGTGACAACGGGAATTGCATCCCAGGCTTTTCAATTTATCTTACCCGTTCCCCAGGTTAGATAGAGACCTGCTGTGTATTGGGTGACTTAGTTGGGGGATTGTAGGAAGGGTGTCCACTTTGTGTTTCATCAATACCCAAGGATATTGATAATAAATATAGTTAGAAGGGGTAGGACATGGCTGTTTCTTCATGGAAACCACAACTGAAGCAAAAAAACTTTAAAGAGTCCTCTTAGATTACCTACTTACTTAAAAAACTAAATTCCAGTGTAATAACACTGACTTTCATTTGAAAGGTGTACTGCCTGATCAAAATAGTCAAGCTTTAAACAGTAAAACTATGCAGATTATTAGTTAAAAATAAATTATGTGTGTGTTTGATTATCAGTTGGTGGTTATTTAAATAGATTATTTTAAATAATTTTTTTCTGCTTTGTGCTTCCTGCTTCTCTGCTTTGCCATGCCCTCCTTCAGTGGCCAGGATGCTGTGAAAATGGATGTTCAACCAAAATGTTTAGCTGTGGGTCCTGGTGGTTATACTGTAGTTCTGTGCATTGGGCAAGTAAGTATGAACTTGTGAATTATCAACACAGTTGCTGTGTTAGTAGTGCTGTGTATGGTAACATGATGGTTTCTGACAAGTCTATTTAGTGTGGGATCTGCAGAATTTCCTAATAAGAGCTACATGGAACATAATTGAGCAGGATACTTGATAGCCTTGTTTCTTTGTGTCCTGTACCAGTTTCATGCTTATATATAGATTTAAACTCCACATCATTCCTCATGTGGATGCATCTGTATTTGTTATCAATACAGCTTTGTGCTGTAAGGCTACACCAGTGAGAATCATGCTTTTGCCAGATTTGGTCAGTGATATGACTTTGGGGAAAGGATGTAATTCTCCTGCATTTTAACTTTTCGTTACCTTTCCAACTAATCAATTAACTAATGTTGTTGTAGCTTGCTTGCCACTCGTATTCAGATCATGCAAAACCAGAGAGGTTGCACCAGGGCTTTCTTGTATCAAAGCATGATTAACTTCTAATGATTTATGCCTTCTGTATGGATGCTGGTTTCATGCTTGGGGTGTTTGATAGTGTTGTCTAAACCTCTTTTCCTTGAGAGTTATAATTCCAGCTGTCCATAGTCTAGACCTGAATAGGAAATAGCCTTTAAAATTTAGCATTGCAGAATTAACTTGCTCCTGATTTGGTCCTGCCTCCCTTCCTTTACAGTGAACTAGGAAGGGAGTAAACATTGCTAAAAAATACTGTTTTGCCCATGTTTATTTCACTAAATGAGGTTCAAACCAAATGAGGCAAAGCTGAAGGCAGTGGAGAATGCCCTGCACTGCCTAATTCAGAGCCTGAGTACTCCAATACAGCAATCATAGTTTTGTGTTAGGTACTTTGAAGAAAGGTCTTAGTTTCTGGTTTTCTATTTGCAGATTGTCTTGATGAAAGATAAGAAAAAATGTTTTGCTATTGAGGACCTTGGCTATGAGCCAGAAGCTGTAGCCATTCACCCCTCAGGAGGTACAGCAGCAGTGGGAGGAGCGGTAAGGTTGCACTTTATAAAACTGTACTACTTTGAACACTGGAACTGGTAACAGAACCATTTAATAATAGAAGATGTGTTGTGTTGAGAAGTAGTAGGTGGCTGTTTGTAACAACAGCAGTATTGTAATGAGTAAGCTATATTTTATTCCTGGGCTTTCGTTCTCCAGGTTCTGCCACAATTGTGACCCTAATGTCCATTTCTCTTTTCTTTTATCCTGTCTTTTCTGGTTTTATACTGTCAAATTGTTTTTACCCACTGTATGCTTGAAGTTGGCAAATTCTAGAAAACAGATCTATTTCCACACTAGGTGACTTGTAGCCAGCATAAATGACATTATTTAAACTATTTCTTCATATAAGCACTACCAAATATAATGGTGCAAAAAGTTCCATAAACTCAGTAAGCCTTCCTCTTTCTGTTGTAAAATGATTTTTCTACCTTTCTTCCTTCTTTGCTATTAATTTGCAGGATGGGAATGTCCGTTTGTATTCAATCCAAGGAACCTCTTTGAAAAGTGATGATAAGACTTTGGAAGCTAAAGGTCCTGTTACTGACCTGGCATATTCTCACGATGGTGCCTTTCTTGCAGTCTGTGATGCAAACAAAGTTGTCACTGTCTTTAGTGTTGCTGATGGCTATGCGGTAAGAACTGATGTATCCAGAGTTTTCTTCGTTTAAAAACAAATTGACTTACAGCTCATGTCTAAATATGCTGTGAAATGCAATGTAGCTGGTGAGGCTTAATTGTAAATCACTGATACAAATTTTGTGTTTCTGTGACTCTCTGTTTACCTGCTGTTTTGGGCTAGTATTGCTTTTCACAGCAGCCTGTGTGAATCCTTCAGCTTGTAAGAATACTTGAGGAAATGTGCAGCATACATTGGCTACTGGAAAAACACTGAAACCCATCTAATAACAAACACATGGTTAAATGGGGAAGGAGCTGGATTTCCACAGACTATTTCCACACTGTAGTTAAGTACAAAAGATTAGAGTATGCAGGTTCCTTATGTGGGTCAGCTGAATCACTAGGGTGTTAGTTTGGGTTTTTTAAAGGAAATAAAGTCAACAAAATAGGTGCCATGCGTGTTAGAGAATACGTGTGCATTTTTGTAAAATGGGCAAGAATGCAGGCTCAGTTGGATAAAAATCATGCAAAACAATAAAATTTAATGAATAAATAAAGCAGATTTAGCAATAAAATTCTGCTGGTTGTGCTATACAGTTTCATGATAAGGGATAAGCAATGAAAGAGATACATTAGGACAGGGAATCTTGCTTTATCTGTCAATCTTCTGTCTTAACCAAAAGTCCAAAAATCGGCAGTTTCCACTTTTCAGCTGAGCGGTCAATGAGTATCAGCCTGTAAAGTCATTAAGCTTTGACTAAAATGACACTGAAGTAAAAATGCAGGATGGCATTTCCACAAAAACATTTCATTTTCTAAATAAAAATTGAATGAATTTTTCTTTACAAAGATCTGTGACATTACTTGTTTAGAGAAGCGTCTAAGGAAAGAGTCCCTGCATATGCACTTAACAGATCCAGCTTTCATAGAACAAAAATGATGTAGGATTTTTTTTTTATGAAAGGTTTGTCTTTTATTGGCCTAATAAGTGTTTAAATAAATAACATAAAATGAAACCACCACTTGGTTTGTTTAGTGCATCCATCTGCGCGTGAGATGTACAGTTTGGAGTCTTCCAGTATCTTGTTCTGATGCTGCACTTTGAAAGCCAGTGATTTCCTGAAGTAGCTTAAACTAATGCAATAACTGTTGTCTCTCTAACTCTCAAAAGGAACATAATGTTTTCTATGGACACCATGCAAAAGTTGTTTGTATTGCGTGGTCACCGGACAATGAACACTTTGCTTCTGGAGGCATGGACATGATGGTGTATGTTTGGACTGTGAGTGATCCAGAGACCAGAGTCAAAATACCAGGTATGTTTCCTTCAAAATACTGCTTTTGAAAGTTGCTGGTAGTTCTTAAAATCCAACACAGATCCTGTTTTCTAGGGCTAATGGTAAGCAGGGTCTGGATATTTCCCAAATAATTTAGCCTTTATTACTCTCTGCCTAGCTACAATGGCCAGAATTCTTCCATTATGTTGGTTTTTTAAAATCACAATTGGAATATGTGCTAGTTATCTTGTCAGTTTGGCCTTCCTAATTCTTTTCTGTTATTTTTCACTGCCGTACAGATGCTCACAGACTACATCATGTAAGCAGCTTGGCATGGTTGGATGAACATACTCTGGTAACAACATCCCATGATGCTTCTGTTAAGGAGTGGTCTATCTCCTACAATTGAAGTAAGCCCCCTCTTTGGAAGGACCTAATCAGGGACTAGAACTACTGCAGTGGAACATAGCATTTCTCTTAAAGAATCTGTATTGGCCTCTGGGTCTGCTATCATATCCTCATATCTTTACAGGGTGTTCATATCTGTAATTAAATGTACTTTGAAAGCTTTAGCAAGTAACAGTTTGCACATGAAAAGCACTTAAATTATGTCTGGAGCTTAACCTTTGTGCTGAACATTCCAGAGGCAACAGCCGAGCAAGTTGGTGTGCAAGGTTCAGGCGCAAAAGATTCAAACTCAATCAATTGTTCTTTTCTAACCAAGAAACAAAAGACTGTACAGCATGAGAGTAATACTTCTCATTTTTTCTAATTACAGAACATTTCTGTACTAACGGTCATAGTAAGAGTATTTAGTTGTGGTCTGAAACCAATCAAGCTGTGTGCAGCTACTGTATATTGCTTTGCTTCTCTATACTGCACCAAACTGTTGCCTCAGATTTTCTCCTCCAGATAAGAAGATGGGGTACATGCATAATAAACTTTTTATGTATTTCATGTCAAATCTTTGTGGTTTATTTTAAGGTGGAAGTGTGGGATTTTAATGTACTTACTGTTGTGGGTATAATGTTTACAAATAATCGTTGTGGCAACTTGTTCCTCCAGAAACACAATTGTTACTTTCATGAATTAAGACTGTCTCGTCATTTCAATGTCAGAAAAGAGATCATTCTGTTGCAAAGATTAAAGATTTTCTGTTTGAAGGAGGAGAAGCATGTTATTGTTTAAAAAAAAAATGCAGTACTTCTACCACCTTTTGGGAAATACAAGAATTAAACAATGTGAAGCGTTGTTATGAGTTGAAGTGATTTTTGAGAAGATTGTGTTTGCTCAGTCAGTTTTATGCCTTTGCATGTGCAGAACAGTTGCATGGAAGTGTTACCTCATGCGAACAAATCCTGATGTTGTGTTTAGTTCCTTTCTCACACTCCACAACACATTTAAGTGATTGGAAGCTAGCAGTCCAACAAGGGTGGAGGAGGACATTCTGATGCAAAGTAGTAGGCAGATTTGTTACCATCTCTGATGGCCAAAAAAAAGTTGATGCTGTCTAGAACTTTGGAAGACTTAAAAAAAAATTTTTCTCTGAGTCTCTACCACCACCACCTTTTCAGTTGTCTTTGATTTTTATTAAGCTTTCCTTTCTGTATGGACTTGGGTGTTGTTTTTTTTTACCAATCATATTTCTAATGACACTAATTATACAGCAAATAAAATGCTTTTGCTGCTTCTCGTATTGTGGACTATTGCTCAGTTGCTGAAAAAATTGCCTTTCAAAAATTAAATGTTAACTTCTTTTAAAAAGGAAAAATGTTGATTTCTTTTTAGGAGTGGTGATCAGATGTCTTCTGACCTGCAAACCAGCAGCTGTGTTGGAACAGTTGATATAGAATTTTTTTTTTTTCCCTAGGAAGCAGAATATTTTGTATCATGGTTTCTTTCTGTCCTGGTTTTTTTCTTTCTTTCTGTCTCTCCATCATCAGTTTTTCATGTGTGCTTACTAACAATGCAAGGATAAGAGAAGTTTTGGAAAAGGGTGTGTTTGAAATTAGGCATGGGATCCAAATGAACAAGATTTCTCACTGTCTAGGCCCTTAAATTTGTTGTGCTATTATATAGGGACTGGCTCAGGAAGCAATTCCCCCATTGTTCCCTGAGTCTCATCTGGAAGAGTTGCTATTGAATCTGCT
Source organism: Pachyramphus minor (assembly GCA_013397135.1). Taxonomy (NCBI): domain Eukaryota; kingdom Metazoa; phylum Chordata; class Aves; order Passeriformes; family Tyrannidae; genus Pachyramphus; species Pachyramphus minor. The sequence goes on along the minus strand of VYXB01001747.1, from coordinate 49,522 downwards.
CAGTGGTTTGTGTTGCAGTTGAATCCCTGTTGGTTAAGTAATGATAAAGGGGCGGTGGGGTGGGGGAAGTTAAGCAGTTCTCAGAGCTTGTGCACTGTGTCTGAAAGGTGGTGTGTAGGATGAGCTATTTTCTGATTCCTCGGAGACCTTGTGATACTGCTCCTGCAGAATGTCTGTTAGCTTAAAACCCTGTGTTAAGACTTGTGTTTAGATGCCTGTGAGGGTGACTGCTTGTGCTTCAGCGTCCATTAGATTTGTTTATTGGCATATGGCCTGAGCTTCTAATTCCTTAAGAACTAATATGGTCTTTGTAGTTGGCCAGCAAGTCCCAGGTAGAAAACTGAAAAGATACTCTGCTCTTGGGCCAAATGTCATAGCACAAGCTCATTGCTGATCCAGCATACACACATCACAAACTGAGTCAAAGGAGCCAAGCTGTACTGCTCTGAATCAGGCCTCTGCATTACTTGGGTTTTGTCCTAGACTGAAAATGTCTTGCTTTAGACTCAAGTCCCTTGGCCTGCTCTGGCACAGAAAAACAGCCAAAAAAGGCTGGGTAGTATGTCATGAGGTTCTGACTTTCATGATCCCCAGATTCTGTTCCTCAGCAGTATTGTACAGATTGTAGTGACTTCAAAAGGAAATAGGTGAGATCCTTGATGTGAATATGATGTCAGCTCTGAGAATGCAAATTTAAAAAGGAAAAAAACACAACATTAAAATCTCCCAAAGCACCTTACGTGTTGCTATATTTAGTTGAGAGTATTTTAATACTAGTTTTAAGCTGTGTTAAAGCATGGCTCCTCAAGCCCCATTACTCTTAAAGGTTTCTGTTTTAGGCATGAATGTGCTTTTGAGCTCTAGCTGGCAGTGCCTGGAAAGCAGGTTTCACTTCACTGTGGCTGGCAGCTTGCCTGCTTTAGAGTGAAAATGCAGCTTAATTAGGCCGGGGATAGACTGGGAGAGCTAACGTGACCAGTAATTCCTCACAAGGCTGTATTACAGGCATTCCTCTCCCCTCCCCCTTTAACTGAGATTTAATCCTGGTTGCCTGTTCCATTTCTGCCACGCTGGTACAGCACATTGGCCTTCCAAGAAGCTGGTCTGCCTAGTCAGCCAGAAACTAACAGCAGCTGCTCTGTGGAATATCACCGAATCCTAAATGAGATTCTTTAATTGGCAGTGGGCAGAGGGGAAGGTAAAGGACATCACATCTACTTGGAGATGGAAGTTGTTTGTTATGTTGAATGCATGATAGAATTATGGATAGACCCACAATAGATGTTCTAGCATCTCTGTTCCTCTGCCAAATGCTTTTCCTCTTAACTATTAGTTTCTCAGTGTGAACCTAACTGTCTGAAAACTTTACTTACATGAATATTTTTGTGAGGCAGAACACCAAAGCTGTGGCATCATGCAGGCTGGAATTGATTTTTTTGAAGCAGAAAAATTGCATTTCTTAAGCAGAGAACCCAAGAATTCCACCTATTGCACATGTTAGTATGTCACGGCAGATACAGTTCCATGATTGTGGTACAAGGAAGGATTTGCTGATAAAAACTTTTCCCTACAACAAATTTAGCCATGGCTGTCTCTGTGATGAAAGTATACTGAGGAGAAAAAGGTGCTTTCCATGGTCCCAGGAACAAAATGATGTGGTTAACTGGCTGGGTAGAGAACAAGTCACAAGTTCTCGTATATACAGCATGTGCTTGTTCTAGGAATGCAAAGGTCCACAGGGAGGCTTGGGAATGAAGCTAATAAGTGAAAGAATTGTAGAATATCTCAAGTTGGAGGGGACCCATAAATATCAGACTGAGATCTATAAATGCATGCTTTTTGCATATGAAAGGCATTTCATCTGGAACAAAATCAATTACACCAATTAATAGATCTGTTGGTGGAAGGACACTGAAAATCTTATCTCGTGTATGAGACAAGGGCTATGAGCCCTTGTAGGGCTGTAAGCAATACTAGACCAGGTCAGCTGTGTTTTCCAAGTCAAAAGAAACTTCAAAGGATGGAGATTACACAGCCTTTTTGAGTAATCTGTTCCTCTCAAGTTTTTCCTAATATCCAACCTGAGACTCCCAGCTGTACTGTGTGACCACTTGTTCATGTTATTTATTACCAGCAAGAGGAGGTTGCACATTATGCTCTTGGTATTGTCTCCCTGAAATATTTTCTCTTGTTACCTGCTGGCTATCAGTTGGATGTTCAGTTGTTGAGTTCTTCCAATCCACATACCTCAGATTCTAAGAGAGAATGCTGTGGGAGGAGATGTCTGAAGTCCGGATGTGCTGCATCACCTCCCTCTCTGCATGACTATCAGCAGTAAGATGCACAGTTATCAAGTGGTCTTCTGATTTGCCTGTGGCAAGTCCATGTTGATTATTCCTTTGTCTTGCAAATATTTAGGATTACATTCCAATGGGAGGTGTACCTTCATCCCTCTTGGGATTGCAGTGGAAGAGAACTAGCCCCTATTCCCTGGGTATTCCTTTTATTCAGAGACGAGGTAGTGTGTTGGGTACATCAGCCTTTTTCCAGTGATCAGAGCCCTCCCATGATAAATATGTATCTTTCATGGATAATAGTTAACTATCTCCTACATGGGTCAACCACTTCTACAGCTCCATCACATGTGGGTCCCATCACAGCCTTATGGACTTGAATACATCCTGGTTTTAGGTAGACCCTAACCTTGGTTCCTCCTGATGGTTGGCTCTCTCCAGAGCACACTGGCACATGCAGAGGTGTGGGAGCAGGCCTGTTTGTGAAAACCAAGGTCAGTAAGTGTTGCGTACTTCAACTTTTTCTATCGCCTGGTGCCATGTTTTTTCGCCCCACTTAAGAACAGGCCCTACTTTTCCTTGAAGAATTCAAGACAAAAGGGTGCATTGTGCACAGCTATAAATACCTGAAACACTGCCATGTTTCTCTGTTAAAACAGAGACAGTAGAAGAAACTTTGTTTTGTTGCCTTGTTGCTTGGGACTGGCAGGAAGCACATCAGGTTTGAGGAATAAACCTCACTTTCAAACTTATTCTGAACTTTCCATCTTTATTTCTGAAATACTCAATCCTGGAGATGTTATAACAATTACATCCTGATGTGCGGAGATTCACAGATAGCTGTAGCTTCATGAAGTTCTACACACTAGCTTTCTATGAGCCAAGCTGAGAGAAACACACACAGTATGCAAGCCAGGCTTAGCTGGGTGCCATGGCTGTCTCTGTGACTGCCTGTGGAACCGGGAGTATCTGCAGTAGGGCTGTTTACTCTTGGCCCAGACCAGCCAGCTTGCACTGTGAGCAGTCAGCCCTTACCTGTCTCTTGAGTTAGATGGGTCAGTTCTGATTTCCCTTAGAGAAAGATAAAAGTTTGAAGTAAAATTTAACCTGACACCAAGAGGGGTTTCTTCTTGGATACTCAGAAATGCTTGTCATTCCTGATTGCCTGATCTGCATGATTGCCAGCAAGTCTGTCCCACATGAACAAGTGAGTCACCCATATTTAGCAACCCCTGAAAACATGGCTTATCAACATTATTCAGGCTGGGTTGTCAGCAGATCTGAGTACCTGAAAGTTGTTTAACATGTCAGTCAGGTGTTTTCTTGCTGATTTGCTTTATTCTATAAAGCTTGCAGGTATTTAAAATACAAAGGGGGAATTTCCTCAGGGTAGCCACATGTGAATATTTATGCCAAATAGATATTAACAGATGTCTATGCCATAATCCACGTGCTCTGAAGACAGCTCAGAAATGACACAGATTTCTAGGTTGGTGTATTTAACCTTTGTTTCCTGGACTCTGTTACCTATATGTGGCATGTAACCTGTGAGTGGCCTGTACAGAACACATCGGATTGTTGCATGTGTTGCCTCTGAAGGTCCATCATATGCCCACTGACCTGCAGAGGGGAAGCAGTGGCTGGCTGCTGCTCTCCTCTAGGAACACAGTATCACTCTTAGTGAGAGGCTGTAGAGGTGCCATTCCAACCAGGTGCAACCCCACATGGCAGGGGTAGTTGTTTCAGGATGGGGAAACTGTGGGGAAATAGCTGCAGCCAAGTAAGTTGAAGCATGAGGTATTTAAACAGTCTTTCTACAGATTTCTTAACACCTATTTGGAGGTGGAAAATAGTCCCTTCTGATGAGTATTTGTGATAATCTTCGTGGATTATCGGCTTCTGAGCAGTTAAAAAATAAATCTTTAGTGCACACAGCAGACTAAGCTGTACCTCAGTTTACAACTATGGACATACCTGCATCATATTAAAATGTTAAATAGAAAAATTAAGGTAAGGAAGAGGTTAAGGACACACCTAATCAGATCATACATGTACTTGGTACTTTTTAGACTTCGACTTTAAAAGTTAAAATAGAATCACAGAAAATATCCTGAGTTGGAAGGTACCCACTAGGAACATCAAAGTCCAACTCTTGGCCCTGCACAGGACAACCCCCAGTATCACACCATATGCATATAAATAATGAGAAAGTAGCAGTTATATCTTTGCAACTGGTAGTTATCACATTCTAGGACATGGTTTAGTCACTAGGACTGCCCTGTGCAAAGGGGAATGATGTTTATTAGTATTGAAAGTCCTACGGGGTTAAGAACATTTTTTAGTTCTGTGGCGAATATATTTCCCAGATTGCTGTCTGCACTGCCGATAGTGCTGGCGGGAGAGGCGCTCGGTGCAGGTTCCCCTCAGGGCTCGGTGACGTGAGGGAGGGAGGGAAGGAGGGAAGAAGTGAAGCAGTAGAGCACCCACGGGTACCGGCCGGGACGGTGCTCCGGCACCAGGTGGCAGAACAGCACTGCTGACGGCGTCTCCCACTCCATTCGCAGCGGATTGCCCTGTCCAGACTGACACTTCGAAATTACTTTTTTCCGGAATGATTTAGCTGTTCCCGTGTGGGATGGCAACCTACAGCCCATCCAGGAAGAAGGGCAGCTTACAGCCCCGGCCAGACCCCGCTCACATCTCCGTGCGGTCCCCACATGCCACCCAGCTCTGCTCTCCCGCTGCCGTTCCCTGACCCAGCGCTGCCAGTGAGCGAGGTCCCACAGCGCAGGGCAGTGTGTCCCTCCGGGAACAAGGCTGTTTGGCAAGGAAATGATAGCCAGTACATCATCTCAGATCAGCACATCACCATGATGACAAACACCGTTCTTTCTATTGCATACTATATAGAAAAGGGCCACTAAAGGGGGCTAAAACTTTAGAAGGCAACAAGAATCACAGAATTATAGGATGGTTTGGGTTGGAAGGGGCATTAAAGATCACCTAGCGCCAAACCCTCAGCTATGGACAGGGACACCTTCCATTAGATTGGGTTGAAATGAAGAGATGAAAAGCTAGGCAGTCTCAGAAATATGTATTCATAAATCTTGGCTAAATTTACATGCCCATGTTTAAGGGTAAATTTGTAACAATATTTCCTTAGAAGAGCAGAGAAAGCAATGCCTGATCTAACTTGAATCAAAGACAAGCTGACAAGTCCTCAGTCTGCAAGGCAGGAGAGAGGAGCTGGTGGAAGAAGATGCATGCATTGGAGCTTTGTCACCTGTCAAAGTGGGCACTATAGGAGTTGAACAGTGCTAACAGAGTCAATGAGGTGCTTGATCAGTTAAGAAACACTTGCAGCTGAAAACAGTAGAGGTTTGTATAATGGTTTTGATACTCAAATAAAATATATACAAATAAGCCTTTATATATCAGGCAACCAGATCATGTATGACTTATTACCAACAAAAAAAGTTAAGTCAACTCCTTCTTATTGTGATCAGCACAACCTGATCTATTAATGTCTAAATTAACAGAGTCAGTGACGGCAGTGTATAACAAGGCAACAAAATCAATTGTACAAAGAGCTGGAACTGAAGAGTTGCTGACCCTATGACTGTGAATGCACAGAAAACGTCACAGCTGGACTGTGCAAGAGTCAGTGACCAGCTGACCCAACAAAGGACTGATATGAAGGGGAAAGTCTTTCAAGGTGAGATTACACTCCTTGGCAGAGGACTGCTATTGGGTTTTGCAGCAGGTTACCAAAGCCGGTAGGTTTGGTCACGCTGCAGAGCCAGTCCTCTGCTGGCAGTATGGGCAGGCTCTCAAGGGCTATGAGGGATGTGCCATCAGCAGACTGTTTGAGGGGCATTAGGAATAACCCAGAAGACAGTATCTGACATGACCTAGCTGTCAGATAGCTGTCTCCAGGCTTCTTGGTGACACAAGTATGCCTGAAAAAATCTGAAACACAACAATCCTGCACAAGAGATGACTGAGAAAATTGAGGCTTGGTGAGCTCATGTACTGCTCAACCATTGCTGTTCTCCTTCTCACAGATGATCAGAGCCAGCAAAAAAGAGGAAGGGCTTCCATGAACAGTAGTGTCTCTTGATAATGTTAACAGTTCATCATCTCCCATGAGCATTTCTGGCAGAGCAGAGGAGAGAGGCTGACCATCATCAGTGATTCCATCCACCATCTCAGTGTCCTTCCAGAGTAGTTCACCCTACCCCCAAGAATACACCAACCTACAGATGTCTCAAGCTCCTGGTCATCGGTCTTAGCCTCCAGGTCTGTTCTACGACTCCAGTTTCTTTTCAAGGATCCTTCCTGTAAAAGTTCATGACAGCACTGTGGGCCACATATCACATTTATGGGCTAATTGGTTTTTTTGACATCTCTTTCTTATACCTGGTGATACACACAAATGTAAGAGTGGGTATTCACAGAACAGTGAGTTGCTTTCCCAGGTATCACTACTTTCAAGCCTCTGTATTACCTGGCTACTTACCTTAGCCTCTGTATTACCCCATCACTTACCAAAATTGATTCAGGTTCTCCCAAATATTTTTAATGTTCTGGATATTTTTAAGGAAAAGAAAAGCAAGTTTGGATAATGGGAACCTGAGTGTCAAAGATAACATCTAGGAGTGGTTTTCTAAATGGTACCAGATCTTGGTGAATGTAATAGATACTCTTTTTGAATATTAATATGTCTGGTTTGGCATTGGGTTGTGAAGTTCACTTTAAATCATTAAACTTTACATTATTAGATTATGATGGCAGCATAAAAAATGCTTTGAGGAGGGATTAATATATAAATAATAATTGTCCCAATTCAACTCACAACGGCTTGATTTCTCCATAAAACCTGCAATCTTAGAGGCAGGCTGTTAAAGAGATCAACTAAGTTATATTTTGTCTACTTTTCTACTTGGAAGTCAATAGCTTAAAATTCTTCAACTGTAAAATCCTTCTTCTTTACTATGACCTAGGCAAGCCCTGTAATAAAAACAATGCACTTACTGGTATGTAGACTGGAAAAGAATTCTTTTAAAACTGGAATGCTATGCTTAAAAATCTTCTTCCTGTATTTTTGTATGAGTTTGTCCATTATTGGCTAATGCATGACGTATCAAATACTTAGGTGATGTGTTTTCATGACCAGTAGTATGCTAATGCAGTGCAATGTGTATTAATGGAAGTATTTAGAACTGGTTTGCACTATTTATTTATCCAATTTAACTCCTTGATTTGCTCTATTATTTGTCTTGTTTATTATTAGTACTTGCCCTTTCAAAGGAGAAAGAGAGCTCAAATGACCACCAACAACCACATGGTGAGTATTTTGGGAGGACTGCCCTTTAGAGATGTGTGGACAGTGTGCCCACCACCCATTCACAGCACAAAGGTCTTACTTCAAGTGGTTTTGGTAGAAGAGGAGCCTGCAGTCACTCAACACCAGTGTGTGTCCCCGCTCAGTCACACACGCCTGCCTCATGAGCACAGCAGGATTGGTTCTCTGCCAGTATGATACTTTGCCAAAATTGTGTTCTGTGCAGTATAAGTGGCCATTCATCAAGTGCAATTGATGACATCCTGATGATTAAGTCAGGTTTATTTGATTATAGAAGAGACTTTTTCCTTTGTGTGCTGTAAGTGGAACAATTTCCTGTTTGCTATACACCATGATCACAGTTTCCATGTCTCTTTTGCAATCGATACCATCATGATACACCTAAGATAACGCCTACATTGCAATCATTGCTGAATGCCAGTATATTTTACAGGGGTATTTTACTTGATGTTATGTTCCTGTTACCTTATTTAACACAGTTCTGTCTTGGTACTTTTTTTTCCCCCCATAAACTGTGTCATTTCTTTTCTTAGGCAAGAAAAGCCTTCCCCTGTCATTTATTACCTGAGAAAACAGCAATGTGTCATGCCAAAAAAATTGCTGAAGGAAACAATTCAAGCCAGTCTTCTGTGGGTTGTAGTTCACTTCCCAGTGCCCCCTGGTGAGACACCTCCCTACACAGCATATCTCACCGAAGTTAAGGTCAGAAGGAACTATTAAATTGTAAGATTCAGCCTGATACATATCAAAGGCATTTAAGTTTCACCCAAGAATGTCTTGTTTGTTACGTATTAAGTTTTCAGGTGATAAAAATACACCATTGTCTAGTGCTTAGGAGCGGCTGAGGTCATGTGGTTTATTGAGCCTGGAGGAGACTGAGGAGAGACCCCATCACTGTCTACAGGCTCCTCACGAGGGGAAGAGGAGGGACAGGCTCTTCCCTCTGATGACCAGGATCTGAGGGAATAGCCTGAAGTTGTGTCAGGAGAGGTTTAGGTTGGATATTAGGAGGAGATTCTTCACCCAGAGGGTGGTTGGGCACTGGAACAGGCTCTCCAGGGCAGTGGTTACAGCACCAACCCTGCAAGAATTCAGGAAGCATGTGGACAACACTCCCAGGCACATGGTATGATTATTGGGGTGGTCCTCTGCAGGGCCAGGAATTGGACTCAATGTTTCTTGTGGGTCCCTTCCAACTCAGGATATTCTGTGATTCTATGGTTTAAGAAGATTGATTCCTCCCTCTACCCCAGCAGAAATAGTTCTTGATCTCACCAGGACCTAGAAGCCTGGAGGTCAAAGACCCTATGGCTGCATATAGACTGTAAAATCAAGCAGGACCAGCTACATACTGCAAGATAAACAGGGTCAAAGTGGAACAGTTTGCTCATGTCCACACCACACAGTGCTTGGATTTGTACCTCTCCTAAGCATTACAGTTTCTGCGCTTCTAGGGCACAATATTGAGTTCAACAAGCCTGAAATAATACAAATGCTGTGTTGCAACCCACCAGGGCATAGTTTGATAACACAACGTGACCTGGGTATGTAACATACCTTCAGAAATTGCCTGGGGGTACAAAGTCTGCTGGGATGACATTGGAGGACTGTGTAGGGTGGAGGAGCCAAACCTGATATAGTTTTGCCCATAGTGTCTATTGTGAATGGTCCTTGTAATCTGCTCTCTTCCAGACTGGGCCACTATCATCTCATAGTGGGCTAACTGGGACATATCAAACACATACCAAGTACTGGCAGTCCCTACAGTGCTATTTGACAGCAGACCGAAAGATTGCTGCATCTCCCCGTTATTTAACAGAATTCCCATATCTTGTAACTGTGTTAAGCAGCCCTTCTGATTCAGGGAGAAAGTGATTCCAGCTCAAATTAAGTATCAGTACAGAAATGGGACCTAGATTTTGGGACCATGTCTTTTCACCCAGAACTCGCAAACCCATGAAATCACATGTGTTCCTGACAGATATATATGCAAGATTTTTGTTGACTAAAGATGGATTTTTTCGAATAGTTATTTTTTTAAGTCATGAAAATTGGATGGTGATGGAATAGTTTTGTTTTTTCCTCTTGAAGCCATCAACAGTGAATGAAGAACTAACCTACTCACATATCACAGGAAATTCCTTGGTTCTGTAACAAACTGCTAGATGAGGAATTGGCTGGATGTAGAATCCCCCAGGATGTCAGAAAAGGCTGATTTCAATGAGTTATGCTGACATAAATACTGAAGGAACAGAGCCATCTATCAAGTAAAAACATAGAGGCAATATTTTACTTGGTTTGATTTCCTCATGGTCTTTTCACTGTGGCTTTACCACAGCCATTAAAACATCTTGAATTTTAAAAATAATAATTATCTTTTAATATGTGTAATATTTTTACAGAATTGCAGAGTGGTCGATGTCGTAAGGAACCTCTGGAGATCATCTTGTCTAAACCCCATGCTCAAGCATGGCCGTCTACAACCAGGACTGTGTCTAGATCAGGTCTAGACATCATAACAGTAGCACAAATATTTCCTTCTGACACTCACGCATGAGTTTTAATCACAATTTCATCATTGGCTCTTTGAAAAGTAAACTTGTGCTTTTCGTTATCCCCAGCCAAACTCTTTGAGTGTGAGTACTAATAACTTCACAGTAGCACTGATCTTGGGAGTCTGTGCATTCCAAGATTGCATGTTAGAGACTGCAAAGAAATTACTTGCCCATTTGTGGAATATTTCTTTCTTTTTAAAGTTATATTCATAAAAATATGTTTAATTTCTTTGTCTGGGAAAACAATTTTGGAAATAGACTAAGACTATTATTGTCTAGATTGGTCTTCCTGAATCTGCCAGTTCCTTGAAAAAGCTGTTTGCTGACCGTGAACTGCCTTTCGCGATTCTTAGCATTACAGGCTACCATATTATTTAGTATTTCTTTTCTGATAATTTTTAAAGACCTACTTTACCAATGTATCCTAAATTCCCCAATTCTTATTCAGTTCCAGTTTGATTCATGATAGCACTCAATACAAGACATCTGTGATCAAATCAAACCTGTGAACTAACAACAGATCAATAGAGTTTAGTCTTTGGGTAAGTAACCAGGGTACTGCCCGCAAACATGTTATTCATTAAAACTGGAGGGATTCTTCCCTCTAAAAGTCTTGCTACTGCATACCACAGCCTTCCTGGCCTTCTCCTATACTCAAGGGCTCTTAATTGCAGATTGCAATGCAGTTTGCCATATCATAGATTCTGAAATGTTTCTCACAATTGACCTTGAATATTAAACATGGGAAAGGAGTTAAATATAAGAATCCCTTGCCAACAGAATCAGAGCATGATGTCTCCTCTTCAGCCTGGTGACCAAGCAGGACAGGACAGTTCACTGGTCCCTGATGCCCCAGTCACTGCACAAGGGATCACCCCGTCTTCTTTGCAAGTCCAGGTATCTTGTAGTTTAATACAGTTTTAAATAGCTGCTTGGAGTCCTGGTGTCACTACTATGAACACAGCTCATGCAGCCCTTTATAAAAACAATTAACAATATAACAAGAAAGGACATCAACATATGATTTTCTAGAGCAAACCAACCTCCTTCTCCAAGTATGGAGATTGTTTTTCAGCTGCCTCAAAAACAGAACAACAGAGCACAATTTTGAGGTCTTCAACGTGAACAAGCAGCAACAGAAATCTGATATTAAGGAAAGCTATGGTATGTTTGTGTAACCATGGCACAGCAAGGTTAAGACAAGGCTTGAGGTGAAATATGTAGTGGCAATGCCAGGTTATAGGTTAAAAAGGGTCCTTAATTTTGCAACAGAGGTACTCTTCACATGTAGTTCAGGAGAGTACATGTTAGCTTTAATTCATCCCACTTCAGACCTTCTGCAAGGGACTCATAGCAATAATGAACTGTTAATTTAAAAATGTGAGAGTAAGAGGTAAAGTTTTAAAAACTTGGACTTTTTATCAGCAAACAAGAATTCGGACTCCTGTACATTTTTTAGTAAGTCTATATGTTATAACATTATTCCTTGTTGACTTGTCCAGCCCAAGACTGTCCCTAGTAAGGGGACAGTTACATGACAAGATACAAAGGTTTGGTGCAGGCCACTTCACTGCCTGTGCAATTAAATCACACCCACTACAGAGTTTTTGGTTCAATAATTAAGCTGATATTGCTGAGGCCTTATCCTAGGTATGACTAAAGGATACCTACTCCATTTGTTGTTTTTCTTTTTTTAAAAAAATAGAGAACCTAACTGGCATCTTTGGAGACTACACACAGCTGCAGCCAGCATTTTTCTATGTATTTATACTGTGTTATTATTCCTAAAATCTGTTAAAAATGAGACAACTGGCATATATTATGTCATATCTTGTTATCATGTAAACTTTACTCTAGGTAATTGACTGGACCCACCTCTGTGGTCTCACTTGGTTCTAACACATGGGATAGTATTAGAAAACTGGTGAGATGTGGAGATTCGCTGCAGTTTCCTAACATAAATTCTCCAGTAAAACATCTGGAATCAGAGGGCCCTTTACTTCTGACTGACATAGAAATGGCTGACACATCTACAAAGGGACTCTGAACCCAAAGAAATATACTCCATGGACAAAAGAAGGATTTTTTTATGTTTGGAGAGAACTTTTTGTGCAAATACCTGAAATGACACTTTATTTCCTCCATGCAAGCAGGTGCTCCTGTAAGAGTAGGCAAGGAATCTTCTGAAACCTACCTGCTTCCTTTTCATTTTCAGGGAGGTAGAGGAGGTGTATCTGGAAGCCTGTGAAGAAAGCCAGGTGTCTGCAGAAACAAGCCTGTACTTTGGAGCATTTAAAAATTCATGCATGTATATGCTTTTATATTAGCTAAAATATGCAAAACTCAATGAATAAATTGTATCAAATTGTTTAGCTAAAACAGGCCCATAATTTTATTATGTTTTCATCCTTGTTAATACCATCCTTATATTAATAGGTTCCACTTAATTGATTTTAACATAGAAGGAAATAAAGAAAGCTCCAAATTTGCAATTTATTGAGTTCTTTTCCTGTTACTTCTCAAATTGAGCTGAAAGACTGCATTTTATCTGAAATGTAAGAAAAGATGCAGAAGTAATTAATTAGTTGGTGCCAGTACCAAATTGTCCAATGGTTTCACTAAGGATTATTATGAAGTAGTCTGATTTTCATTCATTTTTATTTCATTATCCATCACAAATCACGGACTCACAAACCTGAGGTTCTGTTCTTTTAGGTATTGTACAAATGCAAAACATCTCTTCATTTTCTGTCTCTCTCTAGAACCACACTTCATAATTATATGTAAGATACCAATCTACTTAAAAGAGAATTCAATGTTGTGTGACTCAGAGCTGTAAGGGACAACCAAGGCCATGTTTACACGTGGGTAAATTCTTTATTGTTAGGAAACTTACATTGTACTTAACAAGTTCCTCAATTACATTGAAGGTAAAGCCTGGTTGTTTTGGAGCCTGTGTGGAGCCAGGTGCTTGAATCGATGATCCTTGCGGGTGAATTCCAAGTCTGGATATTTTATGATTCTATGACACTTCAGAGAGCCAGCTCTAAAGGGTAAATTTGAAATTTAAAACAGGTCCAAAACCCCCATTTTCCAGAAAATTGTTCAAATTAATTAACAATAGATGTAAAGCCAAACTCAGCCTTTGAACTCATGAATGCTGTGATGGGTGCATTTCCTTGCAGAGCTGAGTCTTAGGGCACTTCATCTGGAGAAAAATCAGGAAGCCCCATCATATCACAGAGTATTTGATTTAATCCTTACTAATGAATCAACAGGGATTTCACTAGAAGACTGTATGTTGAATTAATATATTCCTAGATTCCCCATCTATGCTTTCTGGCCAGCAGCACTCAGTTGTGAGGTCTTGTGATTACATCTGACCTGCCAATTTTGTGGAAATTTCCTACTCCTGTTACTGCTCAGCCTCTTCAATGCCGTGTCTGTCACAACAGCCATTTGATCCAGTTAGAGAGAGAATATTCCTCAACTTGACAGAGAATATGGACAGCCCTGCACTAACATCCTATAATGTTAACATTTGTCCACTTTTAACCTTACTTTTGCTATTTAAAGTGCCATTTTCATTTAATACAAATTAGAACCTAGTGAAGCACACAAACTTCAACTAAATGTGAACTCATGGATATTTCTTCTTGTTGAGCAGCACCATTGGAGCAATATAGAAAAAAAAGACAACCCTCAAGATTTCTGGTTCACAAAAAAGGAATACCTAATTTTATGCTTTCTCTTAATCTCTTTATTTTAATTCTGTGTTCTTCACTTTCCTTTAAAAGGTTTATCCTTAAAGGATGGCTTGAATTACCTGGTAGAGAAAAGCCTGACACACCAGGTCAAGAGAATGGCACTAACTTATTTTGTTTCCAGTGTTTTCTGGCATTTTTGTAATATTCTGATTGTAAAAAAAGGAATAATAATTTAGACAGGGAGTCACTTGTTGCTTCTATCTCTTGGCTGCCATAGCCATTTTGGCATCAGCAGAATTCTCCTTAACAAGATAAGAGAATAAAATGAGATCTGTTTGCAGGTAGGATTAGGATTCATAGATCAAAGCCAGTCAGAGGATCTTGACGTCATGATATACAGCTGCAAGAACTTCATGGTTGTAAAAGGTAGAAAAAAAGGTTTTCCCCAGGCACTTGTTTCCTGAAACTAATATGTTGGCTTTGTATTAGTCCTGGGAAAAAGGAGTGGTTACTTTTTGTTTCTTTGATGTTTGGATTTGCCATTTGTGTCATTTACTCTGGGTAAGAGGAAGGAAATTCAAGACGTGATTTGGTGGAAATGCCCCAGGGAAAGTACTGGAGATGGATGTAGGCCAAATCAGAGAATCACAGAATAGATAATGTTGGAAGGGACCACTAGTTCAACTTTCCTGCTCAAGGAGGGGGCATGTTGCTTAAGATTGTGTCCAGACAGCTTTTTAACATCTCCAGGGAAAGAAACTCCCCAATCTCTTTTGGCAGTGCTTAGTCATCCTCACAGTAAAGAATTTCTTCTTCATTTTCATGTGTTCAGAATCATGCTCTATTTGTTCACCACAGGTCTGTTACCGTTCTATTAACTCATAAAAATTACTATAATTTATCTTTAAATGTGGATAATTTTAATTTTCTGGATTACTTCATTTATTCAGTAGTATTTGGCAGGAACATTCTGATAGTTTGTCTCTAAATTGAAAACTTCTGAAAACATGTTCATTTGGACTACACTTTTATTGAGAACCAGGAGAAAAGGACAATGGTAACTCTCCCTGCCTCACCTGCAGAGGACAGACCACAGCACAGTCACTGGAGTGCTCTCTAGGATATCGGAAACCACTGAAGTGGTTTCTTGTTAGCATAAGAAGGGCAGGAGATAAGAAGGTATATTAATGGAGAGAATTTCATTTCAGGGAGAAATTGCTTGGCTAAGGCTTGTGCAAAGCTCTAATATCTTCAGCTGGGCTTTCTTCCAACAGCATTGCAATAAAACATTCTTGACATTATCATTCAAATAATAGACCCAGGACCTGAAATAGAGGATGAGGAATTTGGTTATTTCTGCAGATAAACCTCTACACCTTATCCTATTTGTTTGGTGTCAGGTGTGCACCTACAGGTCCTTTTCTTGACTGCAGTATCTCTGAAACTAGAAAGTGCATTTTCAATGCAGATAGAGAGAGTCAAAGGCAGTGTTCCTTTTTTTTGTTTCTTTCCCCTAAGTCATTTATTTGTTAGTTTATTGCTACATATCTTCAGAAGTACACTATGCTCATTTGAACATTGAAACCTATTAAAAGCTCCACAAGTAGCAATGTGAGTGGTTTCCCCCCTGTTTACACCATAGCTTCTGTCTTAAAAGCTGTGGCCAACTTCTGTATAAGGAGTTATTCTGCAATTAAGAAGCACTAGATTTTACATATATTCTTTTAAGGCAGGCTGTGAGCATTAAATTATATCTTTGCACAGTATTGAAGTATCCATTTCTGAACTTGCTTTTAAAAGACTGTGATCTGAGTTGATGTCAGCTCTTAAACCAAGAATCCATGGGTCTGAATCCATTAAAAAGTGATAGAAATGGCTACTCCAGTTTATGCTAGCTCTTCATAACTCCTGTGGCCTGTTCCATTAGCTGAGAACTGATTGCACTAGGAAAGCATTTTTGCATTCCCTTGCCCAGAAGCTGGATTTGGGGAAAAAGAAGGGGGGCTCTCAGGAAGGAAATTCCTATCCTGAAACTGGGATATAGAGCCAGGCAAAGAATCTCACACATCACTGCTGTCTTGGTCCCTCAAACAGTATGTTGTTGCCATCTGATTTACAGTAATATCTGTTTACATTTGTACTTTTCCTGCGATCCCTGAGTTCTCATTCAGTTTCAAACCCCATAACCCCATTTAGGGATTCTGCCTCAGTCATAGTGGAACAGTACTCCTACTGCAGGAAAAAAAATTATTAGCAATTGCATTGTGAAAAAGTATCTGAATTGTCAGCACTTGGCATAAATCAGAAAAGAAATTATTTTTCCCCTCAGAAGAGGTCTTGGAGCAATAGGACATTATAGGATATGAACAAAGAAACTAGATGTTAACAGGGAAAGGAATACACCTTGCACAGAAGACTTTGGTGGGAGAAAGAAAAAATAATAAAGAAGGCTTAGTCCTCAGCCAGACAAAAGTTCAGCTAATCTGTGCTTACAGCAGCCTGATAAAGGAGTGGGAACCTGGTCTTTCTGGGCTTCAAAAAGAGAATCAGATGTGAAGGGTGAACAGAAAGATTATTGCATTTTGGAAACAAGACCACTTCTAAATGATCTTTCCTTTCTTGTTCCTATCCAAAAAAACACAAAAAAACAACAACAACAAAAACCCCAAAACAAACAAAGAAACAAACAAAAAGAAAGGGGGAGGGAGGGAACCAAAACAAAAAAACAACACAACAAAACCAATCCATCTAAACTCCATCCAAAGACTGTCTTTGTGCATGTGCTTGTCTACATCAGCCATCTATAAAACCTAGATCATCAGAAAATGAGAAGATTCAGATTTTAAAGGGGCCTGTGTTAGTCTGAGAGGTTACTACTGGACCTAGGGATCAGCAATTGGATCAAGGACTCTTGCATCTCAGGTGGCAACTGGAGGCAGGAAAGCTGTTTGGTAAGAGAAACACTCACAGCCCGGGGGCCTGAAACTTTCTGAGAAGGTGGTGGTAGTACCTTATTAAGGAATATTCAGCAGTATTCAATATTCACCCAGAATATTGAAATGATCACCTAGAGAGCCAACATAACAACAATCTCTTTGTAATGTTTTCAATGATTTGGAGAAATGTTTCCCTGTACCATAAGGTTGAAAAATATAATTAATATTGTTCCTAAATCTTTTTTATTTCTGTCTTGATCTTTTTAGAACCAAAAGAAGTTAAAGTAACAGGCAGGAAATTGTAAGATTCATCCAATAGTTTGAATTCTGCAGAGAAAAATTGAAGTTATATTTCCTGGAAGAAATTGTAAATATTATATAATGCAATATATAAAAGTGCATTATAAAATGTAATATGTAAGTGAATTATACATTTTAATATTAATTAGACTTACAGTACATTATTGCAATTATATATTAAGATATATAATGTGTGTAATTTATTGTCATATACAAAATGTGATGATGTAGTAAACCATAGAAAATTATAAGGCTAAAGAATCTGACATGCTAAAATGCTGTACCCAGTCTCTACATGTGGCAGGCTATTCCACAAGGTGATCTTTTCAGACCTTAATTGATAAGAATTCAATGAGAATGAACGAGATACTTTATTAATCAGAACGTTGCAGAATCTAGAGGGAAAGTCTGGTATTCATTACTCAGTATGACTTTGATGATAACTGTGGCCTCCATGAGTTTCCAGTCCCAAAACACTCTGGTATCTTCCACCAAAGCTGAAGGACAGTGCTTATTTTTAATCTGGAAATAGGAGATGGAGGTCAGCTGCAGCCTGCATCTGTTATCTCATGGATAACTGCACATGAGGAATCACTTTTTATGAAGTAGAAGCTCAAGTGTAGTTTGAATGTGTGAATATTGATGTCAAACAAAAGAACTTAATATAAAAGAAAGGTGTGACAAACTTTGTGGTTTAATTGGCTATAAACTGCAGTTTAGATATTTATATAAAAACCAAAGGACTAACTCTTTTCATATATATTTCAATGTATAAATGTTGCAATTTTTTTTCTCTCTGTAACCTCTATTACATGAATGTTTTATTGGGCAATATATAATATCAAGTATAATTTATGTTCTGGCAAATTCTCTTGATTCCACAACAAACAACCATTAACCATATACCTTATACCTTAACCTGTAATTTAAAATTTCCCCTCTAATAATAGCTGTGTTTGGAAATCTGTTACCAGAAGAACAATGGATAGCATTAAAGTCCAGCTTTATACAAAATGGATGTGTGTTGTTCTTCTTATGTGACAACAGCAAGCAAGACTTAACTCAAAATAGGTTGTGTTTCACTTGCACAGTGACAACAAATCTGAAGTGATAGTCTGATGATCAAAGGGCTGGGAAACCTGCCCTATGAGGAAAGACTGAAGGAGTTAGGTCTTTTTTTCCTTGGAGAAGAGAAGACTCGGGGGCATCCTCGCCACAGTATTTCAGTTTTTAAAGGGTTGTTACAAGGAGGGCAGAGGTTTTCTCTTCTTAATGAGCCACATAGAGAAGACAAATGGCAACCAGTAGATCCAAGGGAGATTTCATTTCAATATAAGAAAGAAATCTTTTCAATGAATATAATCAATCACAGGAACAACCTCCCCAGGATGTGGCAGAGTTCCCATCACTGGAGGTTTTCAAGGTGCAATTGAACAGGATGCTAGACAATCTCATCTGGGCTCCCTTTCCCATGAAATGCTGGATCAGTCTCCTGAAGTCCCTTCCAACCTAGGCTTTTCTGTGATTTTTTTTTTTTTTTAAGAAAAAAAGCTCTCCTGGGGTTTAAGAATTTTATTTTAAAATATGTTTGAAAGTTCCTGGGCAATATGACTGGATGACATATATCTACAGGCATTTTTATTTTCAAATTTGTCAGTCATGAAATTGTAACAGGCTAAGAAGGATAGGGATTCATAAAGCCATAAGGCACCATGAATAAAGACATATTAAGACCACTAATGCAAGGTCAAGGCTGGTGGGAGAGCCTTGATATTACAGAGAATCAGTCTACATTGCATTACAGTTTCTCTGTAATGTAGAATTGAAAGAGTATACGATTTTAAAGACTATACCAGAGTACGTATAAAAAAAGATCTCCCAAGAATGTAAATAGTACATTTAACATTAAATTCTGGGTCTGAGTAGTTGAGTATTTTACTGTACAATCATAACGTACAGGTGAGGTGAGGGAAAGCATGAACAATCCTTACTCTTCTACATCAATAGCTCTTCTGTATGGGCAATTTCTTATAAACCCTCACGTTCATCTTCCAGTGGAGGGAAAAGGGAGAGGGTGGTTCCTCTGGGGCCTTGTCCTTCTATGCATTTTGGACATTGAAATGAGTGAATACACAACCAACACTATCAGCTCTGAGTTCGGGCAAGCAGGTAGCCCAGCCATCATCTAACAATAGCATATGCATTTCAGGGAATCATAACTGTTTCCAGACCAATAACCACATTAACTTGTGTTTGTATTTTTTTAGCCACATCTAAGGATGATGTGCAATTATTCGCAATACAATTACCAACCATTAAGAACAGTTAACATTTCTGGTAAACATGTTTTTCTTATGCCTTTACAGATGCCAAGTCTGACTAACCAGTCCAAGTTCTAGAAGGAAGTGAATACCATGACTGATGTGCTTATAAAGCGCCCTAATTTCCAGTGAGTCACATCTACAGATAATCAAAGGAAATCATCACCTCTCAGTTGTACCTGTTAAGTACAAAAAGTAGGCCACTTGGACAGTATGGATGACAATTGAATTTAAATGATCAAAAAGCTCCATGTGTAAGCAAGACCCTGAAGTAAGTGGAAGGATGACAGTGAGTTACTCAGAGGGGTAAGCAGCCTGCATAGCATGAAAACAGAGGTGAGTGGAGTCTAGACAGCATTTCCTGGCACAATCTTCCAGTTTTCCTGCTCCACCTCTATCCTTAAGAGAAAAATCAGAGGTTGTGTTACTGTGTTTGGTGTGTGAGAAGGGATAGTACCATGGGAGATTTCCCCTGGAGCAGAAAATAGTACTTCATGAAATAGAGTGACCTCTTTCTGAGAAGAGAAGAAAACAAAAGAAGAAATTAGCATATGGGCCCTGACAGCACCGAAGAAAAATAATGTAAGTTCACAAGAACCTGAGGAAAAATGCCAAGGATTTCTCTAAAAGGCCTGTTTTGTGCAAGCACCAAGACCTTGAGCCTTCAAATGAACCACCCAAGCTATCATTTTCTGATGAACCAGGAGAAATCCAACATACACAAACCAGAGGAGCAGGATTTGGAAGGATCACGAACGTGGACTCAGAATCTCTGTTTATTTTTTTAGCATTTTAAAACCTCATGACATACTGGTACAGTGCCAAGTAACTCCCTTCCCAAGAGAGAGGTGCTGGGCTGGTCTTTAATGAATAGCAAGCATTTATTCTGGCCTATACTTCAATTTTGAACAATAAAATTATTTCTTAATCTGAGGGTCATATTTCTACCTTTGGCTTTCAGTTTGCTTATTTTCATATACTGTATTTTATGTTTATTTCTTTTCTTTGATTTGGAGTTTGAACTTGGATTTCTGGGGGTTTTATGTGCCCAAAAGAGACACTTAAAGCTAGAAAACAGGAGAAGTCAGGGTTGGACAAGTGCTCATAGCCTTTAAGCCTCTGTCCAGTCAGGTCTTTATGTAGCATGACATGATAGTGAATGTCAGAATTGTTGACTTTACAATTACGATGCCTCAGTTTCCCCATCTCTAAACAAGGTTTGATGATAAGGGTAGGATGATTCATGTACTTCAAAGACGTGTAAATCAAGTCTCTAATATCTGTATAAACAGTCAGCCTGAAGATTTCCTGAATTTAAAAAGTACTTGTAGGTCTGCCATATGTTCATTTCTATGAGAGGGAGAAATTTCCCTTCAATTCTGCATTGTTATACACAAAATCAAAATATTCCTGCTGGCAAGCTTCTGGCTGAAAAGCACAATGCTGGGAAGTAGAGGAGACACCAGGGACCTCAGCACCTGTTTAGTACAGAGTAGAAATGAGCATTTGCAAACCAGCACAGATTGGGATTGCCAATAGAAGGGACTGAACCTCTGAAGGGAAGCAAGCTGCCTGTGGGCGGGACAAGACTCCCAGAGGACCAGAGAGGGAAGTAAGGGGGAAATAATTAAGGTAATTAAGAACCAAGAAAGAAAGATTAAAGGGCCATGAGAGCCATCATGAGCAGAAGGCATTGGGTGGCCAGGAGGATCATCATCCCAGCTTTCCAATCATTTAGGTTGGAAAAGACTCGTAAGATTGTCAGGGTCAGGGACAGCTGGGTGACACTGTTAGAAAGGTCAGGAATTCAGTGAACTAGGGCTCCCCCTCTGATATGTTGGTGACCATCTCCAGGAAAGGATGGAGATGTGGATGTGGAAGTAGTATCAAATGTAACTGGACTAGACACAGAGAAGATTAAAAATACTAAAAGCAGGAAAGAAAAGATAATGATAAATAACTATTCAATTGAGTAAGCTATACAATCTCATGAGAGTAAACCAGAAATAAGCTAAGATGAGGTGGGAAAAGATCTTGACTTTCTTTCTTTGAACTGCTCCAACTCATGATCTATATAGTCAAAACAAACTTGAAGAGGAAAACAATTAATAATTATTGCCTAACTCCAATATTCAGACTATTTCTAAACTCTTATCACAGTCCATGTTTACAGACTGTATCAATAACTGGCTTTATCTGCAGTGCAACCAGGCTACAAAATGGAGCAGAAACAAAACATTACTTAAGGTCATGGAATCCTTGTTACACTTAAAATGGTTCACAGAGATGTCAGGCACAGTCAAATCTATATGAACTGTTAACTCTAATTTTCAGTCCCCTTCTGCCCAACCCTAATTGAGCTGAGGTTTGTTGACAGAGAAATCTATTTTTGTGGTTTGTCTGATGAACAGATGAACAGATACTTCTGTCTTTTACATGAGTACATGAGGTAGAAAACAATTTAAATAATTAAACTTGGCATATACATCCGATCCTTCATCTCCTACACTTTAAAGAGGCTTCTAGTTTAATCATACCATCAAAACAACTACATCTAGAATAATTTTATGAGTTGCCTGGATGTAACTCCTCAGACTACTAACTTGACAAAGGCTATGGAGATACTAAAAAGAGTTCTAAAATTTTCATTTGCCTTTGGTAAAGTTCAAGATGTAAAGAAAATCTAGCTGGGAATCCGCTTGTTTCAGGCATATAATGTATGACAGAAATAAAAAAAAATGAAAGAACAACAAAGTGTGATAGGTGGAATTTTTTTGGAATAATGAAATTTGGTAATAGACAACAAATTAACAATTTATTGCAAATCTGGGAAGTTCTTATGATAATAATCTTTTCACTGGTATTGTCCAAAAGTCCAGCAGTTCAGAGTCCAGTGAGGAATAACAAATAACCTGAATTTTTCTGTTGCTTCTAATGTGTTTTCCTAAATACTGGATTTTATTTCTACACTCAATCAGAAATATTTAAGATTTGTCCATGTAGTATCCACGTGACCACTGACTAGAGATTTGGACTGTAACTACAGGAGGCAGTTGCCAGTACAACAATGTCTTAATTGGTTTTATTAGTTCAACTGCTTTTGTGATCTTTACATACAGGGAAAGGCCTAAAGTAAAGTACACAAAGTAGAGAGAACGTTTGGTAGTATAATTTAATTCCTTAAGGGAATTTGTATAATTTATGTTGTCACAGGCTATATCTATTAAAATTCTTGCCATACAATCATGAAATCATTTAGGTTGGAAGGGACCTTTGGACTTCACGTAGGAGAGCTTTCTGGAGTAGCGGTGTGGGGCTAACTTCGATGCTGAATTAGGTTCCTCAGAAGCCACTGCTTCTCTGGGTACCTCTTCCAGCCTAGCATTGTGTACATTGTCTTCTCATATATTGCAATCAGAATTTTTCTTTCTGCACCTGGTGATAATTACTTCAGAGATGAGTTTATCTGTGTCCTTTCTCCCCTTCCCCTACCTTGTGAAGTGAAGGACAGTAATTAAATTCACTCCTAAGCCTCCACTCCTCCAGACTGAACTCCCTCACACTCTACTTCTATGCTGGATGCTCCGACACTCCAGCAGCTTCTGAGCTCCCATTCATTTGCACATCTCTTTTCTGTCCCAGGGTACTCAGAGCTTGACAGGGTATTGTAGAGGTATCATTGCAAATGCCAAGTCATTGTCCATTATCGAATCCCTTGACTTACTGCCAAGGGTGCCATTAGTCTTTCTGCTGTAATCACTCTTTAAGACTAATGTTTGCTCATACAGAAATTGATTCAAATACCAGAGAATTAAACTAAATATTATTGAAAACATCTCAGAAACATAATTTTTCTTTGAGAACCTAATTGGGGAATTTCCCTAGGTTGTGTGAGTTTAAAGATCTGTATTCATGTCTCAGAGTAGCTAAATCCCTATCCTAGACTAATGCTCAAATATAAGAGGTACTATAAAAGACAGTAGGATTAACTCATTATGTTTCTGAAGAAATCACAAACCGTATTTATGGGGATTTTTTTGCATAATTTTAATTGTTTGGAATCAGAGAACTTTTGAAATACTGAATAAAAAGCAAAATCTTCTGTTGGCTTTTTATTTAAATTGAATATAATTCATGTGATTTTTTTTTTTCCCCAAGAACATTATTCATGGCAAAATGCTCAAGGAAATTGTTCCATTTTTCCCAGCTGTCACAAAGTGTGAATCTTTCTCTTAGAGTTCTTCCCCTTCCAGGAACACTTGAGCAGAGGAATGCAGCTGAACAGCTTTGCTTAATTAGTCAGTTTATCTGAATTAAGGACGGACTAACACTCCTAGGACAAGCAGTATAAAAGAGAGTTGGCAGTGGCGAAGAGGAAGAACTGAAGACTTGTTGGAAGAATGAGTAAGAGAATAAATTTCAGCCTGAATTAATACTGTAGTAAGTAGAAGAATATATCTAATAAAAACCAAGATTTTTACCGATATATTTATGTACTTTACAAGCTGGGATGTTGAATTGGGGCATTCTAGCTAGCATGTTAGGAGAAGAGTATATGTGTGCAGAGGGGACATGGTGGTTTGTGCCTTCTTGATCTGTATATAAATATAGTATATATGTGTTGCATAGGATGTGATCTCTTTAAAGTTTGTATGACCAGACTCCTTACAAGCTGACTAATACTGCTTCCTTATAATCATCTGGATGTCTCCATAGATATATTTTTGTCTTGTACTTAGGGTAAGTGTTTACTTTATGGGATGCACTTCTTTTTTTTTTAGCATATCTACTACAATTTTCTTGGACACATCAGATTCTAGGTCTTTCTTCTGTGTGTATATTTTTTTTCATATCTGTTATTCTGTTCAAATAACTCTGGATATAGCTTCTACATCAGAAAAAAAAAAGAAACATTGTTTAACAATTGTGATCTTTTACTTATTTATTTATTTTATTTATAACACACCTTAAAATCATAAAAGGTTTATGTTCCTTGACCTGGCTACAGCACTTGCACAACTTCCAGGAAGGATCTTTTCCTTTGAGTGTCTTTCTAATTACTACTACGGCTGAATAACTGACACTATGATTGTTTCAATTAGCAATTAGAACCCTGGAATTCCCATCCTTTGAGACAGATAATTAACCACAATTTATTCTTGAATAAAACTTATCATTTGCCATAAAATCCCAGAGGCAAATTTTTATTTCATAAAATCTTAGTTCATCACATTATGCACAATGGAACATATTTATTAGCATAGTCTAGTCTAGTAGCGCTACATCTCACATGAGCATGAGTTTAGTAGGATCAGAGAGGGCTGTTAGAATGGAATTTTTCATGCAAGACTAAACTCTCTTTTAGGGATAGATAATCTTCCAAAGCAGTAGACTAAAACAAAAAACAATGCAAATACTATAGAAAGGAGCAGAAATATCTGTCACATAAATGTTGCATTATGAAATAATGGATATAGCTTGTGCTTTTTGCAATTTCAAGTACTCGTGCATAGTTAACATGGTTTCTTAAAAAAGAAGCCAAATTAATTTTAAAGGCCAGGTCTTCAATTGTTCAAAACATAAGTGTTATACACTGAAAACAAGTTTGGGCTTTTACTTATCTTCCAGGGTTTCTACTTATCTTCCACTCCTTGTTTTGTTCTCTAGGGTTAAGTATGGTTTGTTCTGGTTCAGCATAAAGTTCAGATATATAAAGCAAAAGATTCTCGGTGGAAAATAAAGACAAGTGGCTGGACTGCAAATAGACTTGAATGAGTATTGAAGTCCATGAAATTTCTTCCATTATTTCATCAAAGTTTTGGTCTCTGGATTAAGTTCTTGTGCAGTTCCTCAGAAAAGTAATTCTGGTACAGGAGTCCATGCTGTCTCTCATGTACACTCAGCTGCTGAGATCAGAGATTAACCACTGCGTTATATACTTGATATTTTTGTCAGCTATGGCCTGTATATTCCAGAAGAAAACCCAATGGGGGCTTAGCAGACCTTGATCTTTACTCTGCTAACTCAACACTTTCACCATATTGTCCTGTTAACAGGAAAAATCCTTAAGACTTATTTCAGTGTAGTCTGTCCACAGTCTATTTTTTCCAATCTGGAGCTACTTCTGCAGTGAGTATAATGAAGAGACTCCTGCACTCGCACAGTGAGTTGGTAAAACCCCCACCCCAGGATGAGGTCTCAGGTCTGGTTCTGTCCTGTGCCCTTCCCCACGTGCAGTGCTGTGGACACTGGGCTGCTGTGGGTTGCTGTGTCTAACACTGCCTCTTGTCTCTGAAGCAGTTTGGAGACTCTCCACTCTAGTCTCTTGTAAATCCAGCTCCAGGCTGGAATGATGATCACTTGCTGACTGCAGATTAACAGGATTATATGGCAGTTTATTTAGCATATTAGGTTAAATTCAACACATGACTTGGATGGAATTGGAAGAGTAAAAAATTACTTTATAGAAGTCCAGTCAAATTTAAATTCAGTTTTGTGAACTGGATAGCCCTAAACACAGTAGACAACTCTGTACATGTCTGCTGTTTCTGCAGTAGCAATAATGCTGAGTTTGGGCCAAGTTGCTAGGAATAGCCTCAACTAGAAATCTGCTCTGAGCACACTGAGAAGCTCTCCGAGCAGGTGTATTTATTGCCTGCCCCAGTGTAGCAGCTGGGACCACATCTGACAAAAAGAGGCAGCCATGGACATGTAGCTGGAGGAGCAGCTTCAATGACCTCTTTACTCCAGTGACTTGCAAAAGTTTGCTCACCCCAAGACACAGTCTATTGGCTGCTCTTGAGTGACTGAAGAGATTAGCATTGTATCACTCTGCAAAAATCACACAAACAACAGTCTTTCTAATGTCTATTTGGTGAGAGTGTGAACCTGGCTCTGTAGTGGAGTGCCATACACAATTATGCCCCAGCCTCAGCCTTTCTGTTGGCTACCCTGTTTTCCCTAGGGGACTTCATTGCTGCACACTGGGTACCGCTTTATCAGGAGCAATGCTTTTCCAAGTCTCCCCTAGTCTGAACCTGATTGATGTAGGAACTAGAGGAAAGGGACTGAATCTTATGCTCAGGGACTGAAGTTTCCAACTTCCTACACTGTTACGAGTGATCATTATGCTTGAAACATAAGTGCCCTAAATTTTTAGGGGAAAACCAAACAGGAAGCCGGTGTTAGTTTGTTCCTGCAAAGAATGGCTGCTGGTATCATCCCCTTAGCAGGTTTCTGAGCTGTAAATCTCCAAAGCAGTCAGTATGACATGGTTATAAGAGACAAACTCAGTAGCACATTCTGTGACTCACTGTCCATGGTATTCGCTTTTCTTTAAAACATTTGCATAGTCCTGAGAAACAAACTCCTCAGCAAACTCTTCATGGCTCAGCCGTAGTCTTGAAAACTAGTGCAACTGCTCAGTACTTCCTGAAATACCTCACTGATGTTTTAGAGTGATCTTGTATGTGGTGGTCAGAAGGTTCCAGCAGGATGAGATGCAAATGTATTGCATGACTAACAGGGACTTGCCCTTTCTTCTTTTGTTTGTTTTTCTCATATTGTTTTCTTCATCCAAAGTGCTATGAACACTCTACCAAGAAGCTCTTTGTCTACTAGGTAGTGAAGCAGAATGCCAAACCTGGGGTTTGTAGTCACTACTGTGTAAATATTTAATATCAGTGATAATGGGTCTTTGGGAAAAAAGGGTGTATCACCCATAAGTGTTACTGGTACTGCTATTACAGTCTCCTGGATCCAAGCCAGAAGGTTTGGCAGATGTTAGAGGAAGCACACTTAGACTCTTAAGTGAGGCACTAATGTAAATACAACAGTTTTTTCTCTGTCGATGCCTATTCAAGCAGTGTGTGGTCACTTTGGCTGGATAGTGTTGAGTCTGAGGAACTTGCTGTGATAGTTGTGAGCCCAAAGCTGTGTTCCAGTAAGGTTTAGGCAGGGAAAGATACTGATTTGAAAAGAGTTCTGAAAGAAACAACTAGACTCTGGAGTCAACTGCAAATTTACTTAATTTCTTATCATCTGTGTGACCGAAGCTGTAAAACACAGGATTTCTTAGATGTGCTTATTCTTTAAATAGCCAGCTTATGTGTTCTTCAGAATGCTATGTAAGGTAAGATCAAGTGAAAAACAGCAAGTACAGAATTGGATATTTCGATGAATAGTAATACCTTATTATAGTGTTAATGTCTAATTTAAGAAACTGTCCTTTATTTTTTTCACCCAAAGACCTTCTAAGAGTAGGTGTTATTGTCTTTTTGAGGCTTTTGTTGCAATAAAACAGATTGTCTGAAACAAAAACCTATGAAACAAAGCAAATAAATGCATGCTTTCTCTGAAGACTTACCTCACTGATCTTTCCTCTTTCAACTTTATTCTAGTACAATTAATTGCACCATATTAAGCCAGCAGTTTACCTTATCTGTTGTACACTTCTCTGCTCATCAGCTGACTTTGTTCCTTACATGCTATTCAGCTTCTTCCCTCCTGAGAAATTTAAGGCTAAGTAATTACCACCCCAATGAAGGAAGCAAATGTGCAGGACATGGGAAGAGTCTCCTTGGTGAACAGAGAGGTGTGTTTTATGATGAATTGGTTACTGTACATAAGAGGGACAGACTGAGACCTCAGCAGTTTCCAGCCCGGTGGGACAGCAGGCACGCCTCGCCCTCGCCTCCGTCAGCCATGCACTGACTGAAATTCAACCTGAGGACATAGGGGCTGGTTGTCTTTACTAAAACTGTCCAGAGCCCTTTCTGCTGACTAAGAAGGAAAAAGCTTTTCACTTTCTAATCCTTTCTCTTGAGGGCCAGCACAGCAAAGGATACCCAGCAACCACTCATCTCTTTACTGATCTACAAAAGGTTTGTTTTTACGGGGAATATTCTGATTGACAGGAGTCCGTGCCTGTAATGCCACAGCTTTTATCTTCTGCAGGCATTTTTCTGTAACTATGACATTTCTTGGAGGCAAAAAAAAAATCAGTAATGCTTTCTTTAATTTCTGTAAGTATATATAAATCATATGCTAACTTGGCAGCTGGATTTATTGTGAATTGCTTCTTCTTCAAGCACAGTACTCATTATACGAAGCAAACAAAAAATCATGGGGAGCTTCAGCTCCTTTGCACAAATTCTGAGTTGTAAACTTGGGGTCTGATACAAATATTCTAACCAATATAAAAGGAAATAATCTTACAATTGTAAGATTTAAAGAAAAGGTATGGTGGCTTCTTACAATGCGTAGTAATGTATAAGGAAACTTACAACAGATAGATGGAGACTTGTATCCTTGCTTGTTTGTATTTAAGAGGCATGATCAAGTATTTCTGTAAGTTAATAAGAATCTTTCTACTTGATCTTGTGTGATCTAGTTTAGGTCTAAAAAAATTTTAAAACTGTAAAGGATATTTTCTAAACTGTAAGACAGGAAAGTAGGTTTGGGAAATCTTTGCACCATATCCTTCTTAATAAAATAAATTAAGATACTCTTTCTCAGTCAAGGGCCTAATTCTGTCTTACCTATGTTACTTATGATGAGGTAATTCAGGGGGTAAAGGTTTAAGATATTTTCCTGACAAACACTAACAAGTACTGTAGGCTTAAGCTGAGGTTGTGATCTTGCATCTCTTTTTATCCATTATCTTTTTGAGTCCTAAGGTAGAAGAAAGCAAACCACAGAAAGCACTCTTTGCTTAAGTACTCTTTCTCAGTCAAAAGCAAAGATCACAGACTCCTTCAAATCTGCCAAGTGCAGAATTGAAAAACAAACCATCAGAAAAACAAACTCATCTCCTTTTAATAACATTTGGTGTTAACTGATTTGGAGTAGATCTTCAAGATTTTTAGGAGGAACAATACCCAACACCTATAAAATACTTTCCTCCTGTAAGCACTTTTTTGTATCATTTATCCTCAGAAACAGGAGGCAACAACTGGTAATACCTGAGGTGGAATCTGGATATTTGCTTACCTGCTTGCTTTGAATTCTGTTTCTATGGTTTTGTTCAGAAATAATCTTGTCAGTGGTTCCCAGTGTTTTGGAGTGCCACACTATCACTAACTCCCCAAAATACCTTATTTGGAAGAGCTAACAAATCCACTTGCACTAAGTCATAGAGTCGAAAACCCTAAGGCTGCAAAGCTGGAAGTTAGGTAGGTCAAGAACCACAGTTTGACAGAAAGTACTTCCATCTCATTTTGGTAGACTATTTTACAGTAATATAACAGGATGAGTCCAAATTTATATAAAATCCAAATGTTTCCTTTAGTCTCAAATATCTGCAATGTTTGGCCTGACTTGTTAAGTACCAGTGTCAGAGAATGGAGAGCCAGATGATGCTAAGGTCTGCATGCAGCCCTTAAGAAACTTGCTCCTTAAGCAACCAGACCTGATACCTACCAGGCTCCGAGGTCAGACAGGTTTGATTCTCTCCCTATAAGCCTCTGTTGTAGCCTTGCCAACCTCATATTCCTTATTCTTCGTTTCCTTTACTCCTCACAATGAGGAGGGGTTTTGTTCCTCAGCCTGAAAATAACATTTTCTTTTAAAAATATTGCTCAGTCACAGTGCTGAAAGGGCAGAGGAAGAAGAGATGTGGAGAAAACAAAAGGATGGGGAAAAAATTGCTTCTCAGTTCTCACAATCTGGGGGGTGTGTGGTGGTTTTGTTCTTGTGGGGTTTATTTTGTTTTCCAAAGCCAAAACCTTCTAAATAGCACTGTGCTGAAATATGGGGTAATCTCCCCTGTCCAATGTCAAATCCTAAACATCTAGTTATCTCTCTGTACCTCAGGGATGTATGTTAGAGTAACAAAAAGTCAAGTTATATGTTCTATAATTTCTATATATGTATAGGCACTGCAGATCACTGAAGATTAGTCTTCGATCCTTCTTCATATTAAAAACAGTGGCTGAGAAGAAACAGAAGTGAACTCCTTATTTCTGGTGCTAAGCAATAACTCAAACTGCTTAAAGAGAGTTAATCTCTACTTCTGGCTTTCAAGTCAGACAAAACTAGTCCATGAAGGAGAAAGAAAAAAATGGACAAGTAATGGAGCAAGGGGTTATCTTTCTCTTCCCCACTGCACTGAAACAGAGGAGTCCTACCAAGGGATAGATGGCTTTGGCTTAGCAGACAGAAGTTGTTCCTCATTCCTAAAAAGGGTGTTATAGTGGAGGGGGAAGGAAGCTTTTGGCTCTTACTAGACTTTTCCTAGGAAGAAATTTTATGAACAAACATCACAGACAATGGATAGAAGGAAAAATAGTAAAGATTTGTTTAACAAGGGAGTTGTCAAATCAGTTTGCTCTAATAGTGAAAAGATTTTGAGGTGCACCACAAAGTTTGGAGAAGAAATGTTTATTACTGTTCCATTATGTTATTACTGCTTCTCAGTTTACAAATTGGAAAGGTCTCAACTTTTTATTTTTCTTTTTTTTTTTTCCTTCTTTTTTTTTGTGGTCAAACAGCAACTATATTTTTTAATTTAAGTTTAAAAGAAAGAATGAGTAGGTAAAGTTGGAAGATATCTAGATTTCCAGCTGAAAAAACCCCTTCAGATTCTATAATA
Source organism: Pachyramphus minor (assembly GCA_013397135.1). Taxonomy (NCBI): domain Eukaryota; kingdom Metazoa; phylum Chordata; class Aves; order Passeriformes; family Tyrannidae; genus Pachyramphus; species Pachyramphus minor. The sequence continues at coordinate 18,454 of VYXB01001747.1, read as the reverse complement.
GGAAGCTATTTCAGTAAAAATTTTTTTGGATTGAAAGCTGTTTTTAAAAAGGATTAGAAAATAACCTATTTGAGGTCTTGAGCAAGTGAAGCAGATAGAACAAAATTATAACACAGAGCCAGAAAACTTTAAAGAGAGGGATAACAACTATTAGACTTGGACAACAGGGGTGATATCATTCTACACTGCTACAGAAACAAAGTCATTTCATTTAATGATAAAACACCTAACACTAACCTAGAAGAAGAGCAACTGTAGTTGAAAAAGATGTTTTGTCTGTCAAGCTGTCAGTATTTTAAGGTAATCCCTGCAAACATGAAAGAACATGTTGTAGAGAGCAACTTGAAAGAAAGTCACACCCAGATTCTTCTCTCCTTGGATTTTTGAAAAAAGTTAAGCCACATGTGGTCAAAAGTTGTGAGGTCTTCTTCTCAGTCTCCACAGTCGCTTGAAGTCGTCACATTATCCCTTTCATTGCTCATATCTACAAGCTCCCTCACTTTGCTCTCCAAGTATTTCCTTGGCATCTTGGGTAGAACAACAGTTTGTATCAGTAGTTCAAATCACTTCAGCTTAGAGGCAACAGTGAATTAAGATAGGTTTGGATGGTCAGTGTCCAAATGCAGTTGGAGTCTTCTCCATATTCATTTTCACATACAGCTTACCACAACAGAAGTGTGGATCTAAGAAATGATATCACATGTAATCTGCTATCTCAAAAATCTGTGGTCAGTCACAGATTGACAAACAAGACACAGACAAGTCTTAATTTGGCCAGCGAGGGCTGTGGCTTCTGTGGAGCTATGTGTACAAGCATGAGTCAGAGCAAAGATGTGTATGTAAAGGTGCTGCAATCAAACCTCTCATTTAAGAGATTATCTTGTCTTTGGTATATTCTATCCCACAAAGAATACTAGACTTTAATCAACTGATGCAGATGAGGACAAAAGTCACTTAATGAGGTCTGCATGCTGAAGGGGTCTGCTGTGGTAAACAGTCTCTGGCTATTGTATCTGCTGTTGTGGATTTTGGAGTGAAGAGGGGGCATAAGGTAATATCCCCATAAAGAGGTGAGGAACAGCACATTATGTACTAGTTCCAATGGGAATCAGGTCTAAATTACTTAGAGAAGGGAGTTGAAGAGTTAAAGTTAGGGTTTCAAGAAAAATCTAAGCTGGGATAATTGCAGACAGCAGGATGCTGAGTTAGTGCTTTGCACCTGGAAGGAAACAAATATTAATCAAAATGATCAAGTGACAAATCAAGCCACAAGGATGTGGAGGCCATGGGGCAGAATTGAATGTCTGGTCTTGCAGAAATATGAGGAAAAACAATGTGGGGACAGCAGCTTAAGGAGCTTCAGGAATGAATTTCATGCTTTCACAAAATCATTTGAGGGATTGAAGAGAAAAATCATAGTAATAAAAGAACTACTACAGGAGAATGAATGGAGATCACCAACAAATTCTAAATTTCTGTTTTGACAGAAGTACAAAGTCTCTTAGATCTGCAGAATATAACATTTACCCTATTTTGCTGCCTTGAGGACTGTTGAAAGCATATGAAACTAGAGCTGACAACAGTATTCAACTATTTCAAGGAGTTAGATATATTCAGGGTATTCCATGAAAACAGCATATATGCTTGTAATGTACAGCTTATGTGTCCACCCTATGCAACTGTAGTGGCAGGTGCTGCAGAGAGAAAAGTTACTACAGTGTATCATCCTTTTCCTTCTTTCATACAAGGGTAAGAGTGTCTACATTAAAAGTTCGCCTATCTTATTCTGTCACACCACATAGCTGCTTCTTACAGGCTGTCTAGAAGCTGCATGCCTCCTTTGCAACAGTAATTACACAAGTTAGTTTTTTACCATTCCTCCTTCCCCAGGTTCTGCTTTTGCAGTCTAATGGCAATCAGGCCAGTTTCCAGCTTTTCCTAACTGCATGTGAATTGATTTGTTCCCTGCTAGGGAAGAAGGGGAAATAGCAAACAGGGTCTGTACTAACTAACACTATCATGAGTTTCAGTTTAGACAATTTCATGGTGTTTCCCTCTTCTGTGCTGGCTCTGCTCTCTGAGTCTGTTAAGATGTTGAGTACAAAGTTGGAAAAACTGATTTCAGTGGCATTATTATCATATTTACTTGAAGATTATCTGTTTGTTTTGTGCAGCTGATAAAACACTAATGGTTCTATTTAAATGTCATAGCATTTGTTGATAATCGGTTATTAAACTACAGGGTGGATATTTGCTCTCAGTGTTTCTGTAGAACACCATGTTATGCTTTTTACACTGTTTAGTCTGAAGCTTAAATGCCATACAGAAGATTCTTTCAGGGACACAATGAATATGTTGCTTTCATCTCACTAATTGATACATGACTTGCTATGGAACACCAATGAGCAGTTTTAGATTCAACTTTCTATTGAGCAGACCTCATTGTTGTATATCAGACTGGAAAGTTTTACGTTTGCAATTTAACTGTCAGGAGGGTAGGGAGAAGAAGAGAAAATGTGCATAAGACCAGAGAAATATTTTAATATTAATATTGCTAAAACCTCTCAGAAGTTCCTACAGGACATATCTGCTACAGTTACCTGCCTGGCTGAGCTCTTACTTTCAGACCAGACATAGTCTCAGTAATTGAGAATCCACTTTATTTTTCATTTATAAAGTAAATGAAAGGAAAATGTTAATAAGATTGCCAAAAGAACAATTTTCCCTGTGTCCCTCAACAGTGAGATTTGTGAGTAACAGGAATGCAGCAGTTTGTGGGGCTCTGGAGCATACCTGACACTTATGATGTGCACAAACCTTTGCTGTGCAATGTCTGTGAACAAAAACCACTTTGAAAGTCCAATGCACACACAGTCTCCTCTTGGAAAGGTCTTGGACAGGAAGGGAAAAAAGGAGCAGGCATGTCAGACACTTGTGATATTTAACACTGATGGGTTGTATTCCTTAGCCACAAAAAACAGGCAAGTATAAGAATCTCTATATTTTTACATAACTACAATATATCCTTTTCCAGGACTTTAGGGATTGCTAGAAACTGCCAGTCCTCTCTCCTCCAGAGATTCTACAGATCTGTTGAATCACAACTGAAGTAGAAACAGCATAAGCAATCATCAAATTAAATGTGAGTGAAGGGAAGAGAGTTTTAATTAAATCCTTTCTAAAATGGAAGTGAATGATTGAACAAGGAATTTTACAGCAGGAAGCTTGGGAGGATGAAAAATGTGCAGGAAAAAAATTATTAAATATTGTCCCAAAGGCAAACTAATAACTCAAAGTAGTCCAATAGTAGTCCAGCTTTTTTTCAAGAAGTGATTAACTGCCTCTGCTCTTCAATTCCCACTCTTAGCCTCTTGCTCTAAGAGGGTATTTACATTGTAGGACTCCACAAGCAATAGGCTGCTTCTGTAGGCTGTAGTGCTTCATTTTGTTGATAACTCCGCTTTGCTGTTCCTGCTTCTCCCTATCCTGTAGCACCTAACTCCAGTTCAGTTTTGTCTCTGCTCTGACTGATATCTTGCAGCAGGTCTTGGCCCTACTGCAGCAGCTCAATTCCTCTTTAAAATAAACACACCAAGTCACTACTGACAGGGGAGAAATCTAAGGATGAGGTTGCCTGTTAAAACATTAGAGGAGGGGAGACTTTGGGAAGATTATGGTACAACCACAGTGGTGTTTTTGTTTGAATTTCAGTAAACCAAGACATGTTCTGGCCTGTGAGGTAGAGTAGTCTTGGAGTATGTGAACTGGATGTCTTGTCAAGTTTAGGAAAACGAGAACTATTTTGGTGACTAATATAGATACAGCCTGCGAGGCATAATTGCTTAATGTAGCACAACAGGAGTGTGCCCAGGGAACCAAGCAGTTAATATACAAATGTGCATGTAAACCACCACTACTTCACTTTGGAAGGGTATGGCTGATAAATCTCACAACACAAGAATTAAGGAGATTGCAGGCAAGACATAAGAAAAGCATTTAAAATTGACAAACTGATGTATGAATCCTGTTGAATCATTGTCATAGGATGTTGGAACAAAAAATTATAAACAAATTGGAGAAAGGACACAGGAGATTGGAAAGTGGATCCAAATACATAGCATAAGTTAGGAAATTGCTAAGAAACCAGTAGCGAGAATCTGGGCAGGTAAAATTGCTTTGTTTCTCACTACATCCTTTAATAGTCATTATTAACCATTGTGACCTAAGTCACTCCTCATATGGCTTCCCCTCAAGGACCTTCACCATCTTTGTTGCCCTCCTCTGGACATTCTCTAACAGATGAATATCTTTCTTTCATTGCAGTAATCAAAACTGCCACAATATTCAAGGTGAGGTTGCACCAGTGCAGAGCAGAGGTGGAATTTTGTTTATATTGCAGTTTTGGTTACAATAATATAAGAAAGATATTAAGTAATGAAGATGGTGAAGGACCTCAAGGGAAAGCTGTGTGAGGAGTGGCTGAGGGCACTTGGTCTGTTCAGCCTGGAGAAGAGGAGACTGAGGCGTGTCCTCACTGCAGTTACAGTTTCCTCTTGAGGAGAAGAAGAGGGGCAGACAGTGATCTCTTCTCTGTGGTGACCAGTGACAGGACCTCAGGGAATGGTCTGAAGTTGTGTCTGGGGAGGTTTAGGTTGGATATTAGAAAAAGGTTCTTCACTCAGAGGGTGGTTGGGCTCTGGAACAGGCTCACCAGGGCAGTGGTCACAGCACCAACCCTGCAACAGTTCAAGAAGGCTTCGGATAATTGTCTCAGGCACATGATGTGACTCTTGGGGATGGCCCTGTGCAGGGCTAAGGCTTGGACTCTATAATCCTTATGGGTCCCTTCCAACTCAGCAAATTCTGTGATTCTATGATACGATGTGATTATGGGGCTGGACCAAACAGAGCTCTGACAAGTTTTATTGAAGTGAGACTGTGTAGTTATCTGTACCTTGCCAATGTTCTGCAAAGAAAGGACAATTCAAGGGAAAGGGCACATCTCCTTCCTAAGCTAAGGAGTCCTTAGTATACTTAGTCTCAACAGCGGCATTAGTAATTTCTGTCCTTATCTGCAACTGTTGTGAGAGGAAAGGTCCATTACAGAATGTACTGCTGGCTGCAGTCTGATCAGTACCAAGGTAAGCACTCGTTCATTAAGATTAATTTTAATGCTTTCCTTGTTTTTTCTGCCCCATAGAATACAACTGTCAGCTTTCTAGAAATATCCACAGTGTTTCAAAAAATAGATACCTGTGAGTCTATTAATGTATATGTATTAGGGTTTTTCTACATTAATATGCATGTATGAGCAAATAATCTTATCTGTCACCTAAAACAGAAAATTACTTTCTACAGCTCTCTGCAACCAGTTCTAGATTTTAGTGTCCCCAGTACACTGTCATGCAAAGTTTTTCCTCCCACCTGCCTTCCTTTTCAAAATAACTAGATTGAGCAATACAATCCCCAGATAATGGTGGTATTGTGCATTGTTTTATCATTTAATACAATTAATTTTACACAGAAGTAGTTAAATTCAGCCATATGACCAAGATCCCATTTAACAGTGTGTTTTAACACTTGCATAGCTTGCTTGTGTGCTTAGACAGCATGCTCTTGCATCCTATGTTGGTCTGGAACACTGAATTGCCTCTCACAGACCAAGTAACACAAAGTACTTAAAATCTTGATTTTCATTACAACCAGAAATGGAAGGTGAGTGGATCTATACAAAAAGTCTGCCATGTAATTGCAAATTATTTTAATAATCATTGGGGGAAATAACATGACGACTTTGAACATTTTTCCAATGGCTTAGTGTGTACTGCCTATAGACTCCTGTTTCTGTTTTCAGGTTAATGTTTTATTAATTAATGACATAAAACTTAACATGGAGGTAATGTCCCTTAAATGAACAGCAAAGTGGAATGCAATAACCTAGTGTCGTTACACGATTTTTAAGCATACATGGCATGAGTCATGCACTTGGATATAATTCAGTCACTATCACATCCTGTTCATGTAATTGGCAATAAAACTAGGGACAAACTCACTGTTAGTGACTTGCCTTTTATCATGTCATGCTTTCATAAAGTAGTTTAGACCACAAATTACAATAGCTTGCTCAATATTCAAACCTTTAACAGTGAGAGTGGGCAGAGGCCAACTCAGACCGAACTTTAAAGCCGGTACTTAAGACTGAAAAGACCAAAAGCTTGCTACAACAGGAGATGCTTGAGTATGAACAAAGCAGAAAAGGTTGAATATAGTAGCTGTCAGTAGCAACTCAAACATAGGATATTGGGTTATCATGGAATGTTATGCCAATTTACAACTTGGTGATTTTATGTTACCTGAGAAACTGCATATACATCTGTCTGGAAGCCTGTGCAGTAATGGGGTAGGCTCTCACAGAATCATAGAATCACTTAGGTTGGAAAAGACCTTTAAGATCATTGAGTCCAACCATTAGCCCAGCACTGCCAAGTCCAATCCTAAACTGCCCTAAGTGCTGCATCTACGTGTCTTTTAAATAGCTCCAGGGATGGTTACTCCAATACTTCCCTGGGCAGCCTCTTCCAGTGCTTGAAAACCCTTGCAGTGAAGAATTTTTTCAGCCAATCCAATCTAAACCTCCCTCTGTGCAACTTGAGGGCATTTCCTCTTGTCACTTGTTATTTGTGAGAAGAGACTTATGCCCACCCCACTACAACCTCCTTTCAGACGGCTGTAGATGTCCCACCTGAGTCTCCTTTTCTCCAGGATAAACGACCCCTCCTCCCTTGGCAGCTCTTCAAAAGAGGAGCTCCAGCCCCTTCACGAGTTTTGCTGCCTTTCTCTGGACATGCTTCAGCACCTCAATGTCTTTCTGGAAATGAGGGGCCCAAAAATGAACACCAGTGCTGACTACTGCCCTGCTTCTCTTCTTTCTCTAAGAAGTCTGGATTCAAAATGATGGATTTCTGTCAATGCCCTCTTATTCTATAAAACAAGAAGAAAGATATCTTATTCACTTGAAGTCACAGTGAAATTAACTTCATTTCTAATGTCTTACTAGAATATGCTGCTCTGCTTATATAATCATTTCTATGAATCATTAGACCACTTATATAATTAAGTGGTTAAAAAGCTATTACTTACCATCCTAAGCAAAGATTGACAATGAAGTTTACTGCAGAAAAATTGGTTTACAATTTGACTGCAACTGAAGAAAAGAGAATTCCTTTTGCTGTTACTTGTGTTAACCAGCTGAGAGAGTCCTGCTTTTGACAAAAAAAAAGATACTGTACTAAACTCTTGCAGTGTCTTCTACCTCCCTTTCTGGAGATCACAGTTCAAATTACTTCAGTTTCTAGAGTAAAAAAAAACCAAACATGGAACAGAAACATTTTTCAAAATATTGCTTATTGTCAAAGAGGAAGCACACTTTAGATCTACTAAGAATTTACTGTTAACTGTGAGTCTGTTTCTATAACTGGAATTTTAATACTCTTGTTATTAGTCCAGATCTACAGAGAAAGAGAGGAACACATTGTGGTCAGCAGTTACACATATGCTGCTCAGACCCTCCTCTTCTCCCTAGCATTTTGCTTATCCAACCCCTGCTCCTCCTAAGGTTGATGGTTTCACCCTGGTGGGGAGTGGGTTACAACAAGTCACTTGCACCTCCAAGTCCTTTGGGTTTTTGTAAAATAAAACCTTTTGGATTTATTTATTTTGATTTACTGTATAGCAGTGTCTTTTGTGCATGTTAGACACTATTTGGCTGTTTCTTGGTTTGACTGCCACTCATCTGGTAGTAGTGATCATGTTTGGCCAGCAGCCCCGATATACAGACACACCCCTGGTGATGAGCAAGTCAGGGGTCCAAATGTGAACTGAAGTCAGCAAGTGAGGGTCAGACACAGCCCTGTCATCAACAGGCAAGTCCATGGTGACAAGGTAGGTCTGAGTTTGAGCCATAAAGTCAAGCCTGTTAGTGTAAAGGTCTGGATCAGTTTTATGTGGACTGAGGACAACAGTTGAGAATGTGCCCTTAATGTGCTCTCCTGAATGAAGGTGGAGGGGAGTCCCTGCTGTTCAGAAGGCTCTCCTCAGGGTTGGGTGTCTGCACCCACCCTCTCAGCTGGCCCTGAGCCCAGGACAGGCTGTGCACTTAGGGCCTGACACCAAGAAATGCTGAAAATGGTGATAACCAACAGACTTTGATCCCAATATCTTTTGAAATGCAAAGGCACTTCAGCAATCAGCCTTTCCAATGTTTCATAACTCTTGGAAATGTAAGGGAGTTTTGCATCTTTACACTCATGTAATTGAAACCTACTGAGTTTGACAAAGAATTTTTTTGGTACTGTTTTTGAAACTACAACAAAACACATTTAAATGCCCCTGGAAATCACAGCTAAGGGTTGAGAGAGCAGGAGGATCTCTCTCATTAGTTTTTTCTTTAATTCTCCAATTTTTCAGACTGATAGAAAAACACGTATTTTCACAGCATGCAGAATTTTGCCATATTTACATATAAAGCTGTAATTACACAAATCAAGGTAGTGACATATTAAAGCCAATTCTTATATTACATTATTGATCCCTACTTTTAGAGGGGAATACTTTGATAATATCTCTTAGCCTTCAAGAGAATAAATAATGAGTTGCTGCTTGCCAGGTTTCGTGAATCTGCAGAGAGAATAATTTGTTACACAAATATTTCTGATTATTTTTGGTCCCTAGATGAAGAAAAAATGAAACATCAAACCTAAAACTACAGCTAGACAAGCTAAAAGGGTTTGCTATCTTGAAGTGAGGCTGAAATTGGGGCTATTTAAAATATCTGGACATTTTGGCTAGGAAAAGTTTTAGCAAAGGTTATTTTCCTAGCTTGATTTCTAGGACCAGCTTTCACAAGAAAGTAACATGAGTGTGTATTTCTACTTTGGACTTGCTCTGCATCCTTTTTAGGCACACTCAACCTTGCAAAGAATGTGTGTATTCTGGGCAAGAGCAGCTCTTGCTGCTCCCAGGGGACCAAAGCCTTGCAACTCAAGTTTTAAGCAAGCTAGAGACTAGCTGAGAGTGCAATGCATTTTGTGTCTTCCCCCTCCACAGAAGTCAAGAGTTATATCTAAGGCTCGAAGGAGTCATTATAATGATGAGGATGACTCTTTTATGAGTGAGAACATGGAGCTTCACCTGGAGGGTTAGCAATTTAAGCGATCTTTCAGAAAGGTCACTGTTTCTCCCCCCTGAAGATTTAAAAAGAATTAGTAAACAATTCCTGAGTTTAATAAGACTACTGGCTGGAAAAACTGTTTTGCTAGAAATTGACTGCCTGTTCTTGATGCTTATAATGAGACCTTAGGAAAGCACCTGTCAGGGTGTATCTGCCTGCTGGAAGCTGGTTTTGCTACTGCCTGAAGAGAAGGGGAAGGCTGAAGTCCTTACTACCCTAGTGAGAAGAAGTTTCCTTGCTTGCTATGTTAGTAATAAACAACAGAAGCTGCAAGTGTATTGATCTTGGAAATTTTGAAAGTATTCTTCAAATTGAACCAAAAGAAACTTATATGCTGGGTTCTCAGCCTTCGGGATTGAGCCCAAAATTCTCACCCTAGAAGGGCTTCATTTTGGGGCATCAGCCTCCTTTATAACACATATTACATTAAGTTTGGTTTTTTAGCACTTGGAATGACTATGTACACAGGAACAGCTCTGGTCTTGCCTCAGGGCGTGACCTTACAACATAAAACCTTTCACTCATCAGCATTTTATTCAACATTTACTGAATGGTAGGTGGATGCTAGGCTGACTTCACTGGAAATAATTTTGCAAAGATTTAACTAACTTAAGTGCACATGGAATTTAATGTTGGAAATAACCTTACCGTAATGAAAACATTAAACTCATGGCTCATAAGATTTTCCCTAAATGATGACATACCAGACTTGTATGTGTACTTGGGAGAAAATGGTTAAAACAACACTAATGGCCAACACAGCAAAGGGTAATTATTAACCACTTTTTCTTGCAAAAGAGCTGGGAAATACTATGCTGTAGCTGATCCAAAGGACTATTATGTAATACTCAGCAAAAACCATTAAAAAATATTCAATATTCTTGTTCTGTTCCCCCCAGATCTGTTTGATCTTCTTGTACTGATGCCTAACTATTGGGAGCGACGAGGTTTTTAAGCTGAAAAGACTACTAAATAAAAATGGTCAGTGTCCTGGCTTTTGTTTCAAAACTATGGATTTAGAAGTGCAGGAAACTGATACAAGGATGTGCAGCTGTGAAAAAAACACTAAATTTCAGTTTAGGGGGCTTGCCTAAGTGAGAAACTCTATGTTCTCGTGTTCACTAGCAAAGTATTTATGTACATTCTTAATTTTCCTATGGAATAAGGGTTAAAACTAAACTGTATTCTACTGCTTTGCTAGATCAAGATATTTTAGGCTCAAAATCTAACCATCAGTTTGGTTTACCAGTTTGAGCCTGGATTTCCAGAGGGGTCTATCTGCATAAGAACCAACTACCTCTTTACATGTGAATGAGCAATTCATGTGTAGCTACAGACACCATTTACTCTCTGGTTATCACATTTTCTCTATCATTTGTGTTTCCAACTTTGTAACAATGAAAAAATTCATCTTGAACATGAAATTTCATAGACTCCAATATGAATATTCACTTGGCAAAATTTGAACTTAAGCTTGCCTGCAAAGATTCCCTCTATTTTTTCTGTTGTTTATAATTTCTTTCATGTGTAGTATCTAACTAATCATTTCTTGGTTGGTGTTATTTCTTGATCTTGACTGTGTCAGTTGCCCATGGAATGCTTTCTTTGTATTCTTACTCAGGATGATACAGGCTAAATTTATAGACCTGAATCTAAAACTTGGGAAAACTTGGATCAAAGCATTCAGTCCATTAAACCATTGTTTAGTCTGAAATGATTGGTTCTGCCACAGAATGAGCTGCTCTTCAATGATCATTGAATTCACATTTTTGAACATGCATGTCTTTCCAAAGCTTACATAACTATGTAAAACTTGTTTTATATTGTAGCTCTGCCAGATTTATATCCTTGTCTTGTTTATTTTCCTGTCCCTGTGCTAATTATGCAACACAAGTCCTTTCTACAAATGACTGATGTTACTAAGAAGTAGTGCATCTTGGGCTTAGTTGTCACAACCTTATAACATTGGGTTAATTTAAAAGTTGCAAAGATTTCAGTTAAAATGTAGATTAAGAAAAAAATTAAATGTATATAGGTCTGGAAGGTGTCATTTGTATTTGAGATATAACATTTATTTGAAACTCACTTGTCTGCTCTGTCACTCTCACTCCAGAGAATGAGAGTCTCATACTTCCTTATAACCACCATGTTACAGAGCTAATGTACAAGACTTTATTTTTTTTCCTATTAATTGTAAGATATGGGATTCCAAGTCTAAAGAAATTTTAATAAAAAATATGCTAGAAGATCTTAAAGAAAACTTCTTTCCTTTCCTGTCCCTCAAAAGTGGTGTTTTCATTGATTAGCATTTTGTAACTTGAGAAAGATGACTATGTTTAGCTGAAGTAAATCTGATGGTAATATCTTTTGAGAACCTCACCAAGGTTTATGTAACAGGGTCAAAAGTGACCCGTAGGAGCTGCCAGAACAATCATAGCTAAAATACAAACCAAGTACCACATGCTCAATAATCCCACTTTCCCTAAAAGAAAAAGATTACTTCAAATCCCAGCCAGTATTTACAGTTTCAGCCAATTCACATCTGTACAGCTGCCTCTCTACCTAACACATCTTGAATAGCTTAGCATCTGCAAGTTTAGAAATAATCCAACTAAATTAGCTATAAAGGTCCTCGAGGAAATGATGATGAGACTGATTTAACATACCTTGGTTTTTCAAAGAAAGCAATATGTGTACCAGCAGGGAAAAGCCAAAGCAGAGAGAACATTTTCACAACAGAGTGTACTTATCTCTGCTTAGCTTTAGGATGTAAGGAACCAATAGAAAAACAAATCAGAACTATTACACCCTTGTCCTGAACCATGTTTCATTTAGTTTTTAAGCTGATACTGCTATGGAGCTCCTCTCTATGTAATAAAACCACAAGAGCAGTCAAAGTAATCTTTTTTATGAACTATTGAGGAGTTTATTACTCTACAGTATGTTCTGTCCCAGCCTTTTAAAATCTTGTAAAAGAGTGATTTCTGACAAGGAGTCATCTCACACACTCAGTTCTGGTCCAGCATATCACTGTTAAAAGCCATTTACAGCTGGAATGCTATGGTTGTTCCTCCACCACTTGTAATCAGGTAAAAAAACTATATGAATGCAAGTCCTAGCCTTAGGCACTTGCATGTCAAACATCTAATGGTTCCAAAGCTTTTTCACGGTTTGTGGCATCCAAAACAAAGACCTCTTGTATAGTATCACAGCCATACAAGGCAGTTTGTTTTCTATTGGGTAGGAAAGACACATTGCATGAATTCCAGCTGGAGCGTCATACTTTTCTTTGTTTTTATTGTTAATTATTTATTACTTCTGAAAAAGTATAAAAGAGTTAAAGCTGGCTTTACATTCAATGCAATAATTTAGCTGGTCCTATTTCAGAGAAGAAGGCTGCTGTAGCAACTGAAGAGGGCTGCTTCTGCATTGCACTGAACATCACTGGAAGTGAAGAATACTTCAGATAAGTGGTGAGTAGCTGAGTAGTAGAAAGTGGACTTAATACTTTGCAGCAGATTTTGGCAGTGTCAAGAGGTTGACTTGGGGAGGGAAGAATAGATTTATCTTGGTACAAACCAATGTTGTGAATTTTATAAACAAATAATTTCTTGTGCTAGTCAAGTACTCGGCTTCTATACAAGCATTCATTAACACTGAAATCTGTCTTCCTCTCCTGGTTAATAGATTTTTGTGGAAAATAGCTTTAATTTTTCTGACAATTTATAGAAGAATATCTACCACAAAACAACAACCCACAGCAAAACGCTTCACCTTAAAATAGAGATTCAATCTTTCCACCTCTCCGTATAACAGATAAGATTGTGACCTGGATGAAATATTGAAATCCAGATAAACTGATTCATCATCTTTCAAAGACACTCTAGGACTGATACTAGGAAAATATATATAGGAAAAAAAGAAGACGTATATATCTTTTACCACTATGTGAACTGATTACTTACAAAAACAAATATTTTTGGAAGCTGGGATGTCTACATTATTTGAGAATAACTTTTGCTAAGTAGTTCAGTACCACAGTAATACTCTATGTCAAATTAAAGTCATGCCCCACCTGACTCCCTCGAGAGTGTTTTAATATTAGGGTTATTAGACATTTTCCATAAACAATATAAGCATTGACTTGTACATTCTCACTTGCATCAGAATAGCTCTAGCTTAATGAAACTACTTGAGAAGAAAATAATCCCTTCAGTTCTTAATGGATTTCCAGTGCACCTATTTTAACCAGATAGTTATTTCACTTATCAGGATCTAGTACACAAACTTTTACTGTTCCAGGGGGCAAAGAAGCATGAAATATGTTCTTCACATTGGATGCTCTAATTAATCTTTTCATTAATTGATGCTGGATTTCTTCTGTGTGCGTGTGTATGTGTGATTTACAGTACCAGGGAGAGGAGCACATTCATTGCAGTACAGACCAGAGACAGAAGCATCTAACTTGAAACACAGGGAAGTCCTCAGCTTAAGTCTATTATACTGCAGGGACACCTCCTTTTTTGAAAGGCAGAAGCGCTCAGTCATAAAAAATTTTTGGCTATAGTTGAGTAGAAAAAAGATAGTAGCACATAAGCTACAGCATAGGAGTGAGATCCAAAATTCTTGTTCTCCATCCTCTTTTACTAGAGGTTTAGTGCTTTTTTAGAATCAAAAAGAAAAATAAAATAAAAGGTCTTTTGAAACATGTGCCTATTTCTAGTACAAACTATAACAAATAAGAAAAGTAATCAATTTGGTAATTTTGCTTTCCTAAAAGTAAAAATTATTAGATGTCAGTCTATTACGGACAATAGGACTTACTGAGTGTGTTTTGGTTACTTTTACACCAATGTATTTTCCAAAGCTTTGCAATTCACACCCTACTGTGGTGTTGTCCCTCTTAATGCTTCCTCTTCTTGCTTTTAAAAGAAACCAAACTATTCTGTGCTACACCTGAAACAGCTATACCCTGAGGGCTGCAAGCAGTCCCTTTCCCTCCCTGAGAAGAAGCTACTTTATCATTACAAGTGAATTTTATCAGCTGGAGGCTGTTCTTCCCATTTGCACATTTTCCCTGTCCATAGTAGTGCAATGTTGGCACAGACATTATCTTTCTCTAGAGGTAGTATAATTTTGCACTTAGGAGACAGGGAAACTGCACTTGTCCACCATGAGGAATTTGTGACAGTGGAACCTTTTACCTGAATCTTGTTTGTGTTGTGCTCTGGGTGGAGTGATTGGGGCCTTCATGTAAATTCACACTCATCTGATCAAGATGGCAAATGGGCCTTCACTGGCTACTGGTCCAAACAGTGCCTTATGCTCAGACTGGACAACAATAACTGATCTTGTCCAGGTCTTATACACTTCTTATTTTGGTTTAGGTTTGGGGTTTTTTTTAACAACTGTGTCTTTTAACTCAGATTTTCTGAGGTGATCAACTCCTTGGTGATTTCATCATAGCAACTATGGCTGTTTAAAATAGGGTCCTTTTCCATATTTGCTTTTTGTGAACAGGACAGCTTTCCAACAGCTTTTGTTTTTCCTGACTTGCAGTCAGTAAATTAGAGCTGGATGTTCAATAAAAGTTCAGAACCAAACCTGAATTATAGTAGGTTTATTCATACCTCTCTCAAGTCATTTTGCTGTGTCAGTCATCATGTTCCTTTTCTGTGAAATACTGAGCCATCCTTGCCAAGGCTAACCATTCATAGGACTCGGTTTTATTGCATGTTCTACCAGTGAACTCAACCTACATATTGCTAAATAAACTGCTGGATAAGTAGATATGCAAACTGTAGCTGAAATGGAAGATGCTTCTCTGGCCTGATATAAATGAGCCTTTCCTGATTTGTGAGTCACCTCCTGACTAACTGTACAAGTTATGTATGGAGCAGCCAAATCTAATTTGCTATCACAAAGAACAAATAATGAATTAATATTTCTGGATCAACAACTTGAGCAACTTACATGGTACTAGCCATATGAACTTCAGGGAAAAGGAATACACTTTTCCACACTATCTATTAAAATTTTTCAGTGAATGTTTAAGAGCAGCAGCAGAGCAAATCTCAGCCTTTCGTTCCCCTAAGTGTATAATCACTTCTTCATATTTTGTCAAACGTTGCAGTCTGAAGATCAGGTTTCTGCTTTCTGTAATCATATCTTTCTTCCCTGCACACAAGTCAATAAAATGCAAAAATAACCGACAAATCCATGCAGGATTTCAATGATTTTTACTCCCCCCCCAGTCCAGATTTCCTTTTTTTTTTTTGTATGATGTAGAATGTCTATTCTGGATAAGGGAACAGTCCTTTTGTTACAGTCAAGTAGATATGTTCAAAAAGTGAAACAAGGGTTACCAGCCATATAAAAATAAGTGCAGAGAGGGAAGGCAGACACAACTTATCCCTGCTAATGGCTTAGCTGTGAGGCTGTATCTCCCTAGATGTTTAAACGGATTGTTTCATACTGAGCTTGTGCTATTTGTTTCAGAGCTATGCCCCATATATTCTGTCTTGTCTGCTCTTAAATTCCAGTTTGATGATGCTTTGTTTGCGCTCTGTCAGAACATTCATTAATTTAATTATCTACATTATCTATGTATGAAATCTGTATAGGATGTGGCAGCTTCATTGAACAGGTCTGGACATTATTTTTCATATACTTGTTAAATGTGGCAAGGGGCAGGTGACCTTGATGAGACTAAACACTTTCCTATAAAGTGACAATACATTTGCCTTGAAAGCTCTTTTTGAAGAATAATTTAGCAGGAATTGACTAAGGCTTTTTGTAGCAGAGGGAAAGGAGTTGTTTGTACATTGCTCTGAGCTGGTAGGTAGAGAGGCAAGAAGGTAACTTTTCCATCTTTGGTGCTTATAGGATGCTGTCACATCTCTAGTTTTTCTTACTTAAAAGCTCAGCCTGATTTCTTGGAACCGTCTGATATAATGGCCCCGGTACTGCCAATGTCTCTTAGGAGTATTGCCAGTGGCCATATTTCTATGACACAGGATTTCATCTGAAAAACCTCCTGCATGTGTGATAGCCTCAACATGATTTCCATTCCTATGTGCTGTTTTGCTAAACTGCCTGTTACTCCTGATGTGTCATAGCTCAGTGTCATATAGACTGTCATCTACAAGGAAGACAACTTGCATTCAGGACTGGATCTATCATTACCATAATGACCACATAAGCAAAAATCTTCAATATATGCTATCATCCCGAGATGTTGAAGCAGAAGAACCCAGTAATCCATACTCCAAATAAATCGAATAAACTGGCAAACTGGCCAAGATCATACAATGAAACACTGTGTAAATATCAAATCCACTTTGAAACACCAGAAATCAGTTCAGTTTCTTATTAAATGAAGATTAAAATATCCTTTAACACTATTAAAGTACATAAGGTGATGTTCGGGGAAGAATTTTCTTGACAGAGCAGTAAGTAAATGGACACCTCCTTTGCAAAATGTGTTCAGGCAGTGACCCAGCTAGTACAAGGTCTAATAATAATTAGAATCACACCAGCAATTAATCCAAACATCCTGACTGTAACTCAGCCATAACAATGTTCCACCTGACTGACTAAACTTCTTTTGCAGTTGCAGTGAGTCTGATACTTGTGCCTTGATATCAACAGCTGTCTACTGAAGAGTTTGATACTGTTGCTCTTTCCGCTACTAAACAGTAGCACAACTTTTCCTCTTTTTTTCCTCAGCTATTACCTAACAAAGTAACAGAATGGAGAACAAACAGCAAAGCAACGGTGTGATGAAAGAAAATAAAGAAGTGAAGAAAAAAGTGGTGAGTGAATTAATCAAATCTTCTGTCAAGACATTTGCTTGCTATTTGAGGACTGGAGGTAGAAAATAACTATTTGGAACCTGTATGAATACTTTGTGGGTTTGTTTTGGGGGTTTTTTTGGTTGTTTTTTTTTTAAGGGTATAGAAGGTAGCATGTGTTTAGCTTTTGTAACTTACCACTAATGATTGTAAAAGGTCAAAAATTGTGTGTTAAGGTAAGAAATATGTGCATGTATTAATCACATGCATATTATTTCTATTTGATTATGAACTGAATTACTTTCACTTTGCTATTTAGAATAAAACTAAACAAAACACAGGTGTCTGATTCATCTCAAATGCACTCCAGGGGTTCCAGAGGCTTGATTCTCCTAACTGTAGTCTTTAACTGCTTATGACCATTCAAAAAGATTATGAATTATGTCTAGATCATCTATCAATATGTACAATAATTTTACATATGAATGAGTAGCATCTGGCCTTCTATTCAAACACTGCTCAGTTTGATCTGAGCTAATGACACTTCGAAGTTGCTGCATCATTCATTTCATGACTTGGCTTCGCGAACGAAGATTTCGAAGGGCTCTACCTGCGCTTGCTACAGGCGCTGATGGCTGAAAAGGCCAATGCAGGACAGACAAGTCTGGCATCACATATTATGCCTTTGAAGAGCTCTAAGCTAGTTCTGAGGTATGTAGCACGTCAGAAGTGGAAACAGCTCAGATTTACACCAATATTGACTGCAGTCATCTGGGAACAGTTCCCAGATTCACTTAATACCCATCATTGCCTACCATAAGGTGTTGTTTAACTCGTAGCAGTTCAAAATCCCCGTGCTTGCAAATAGGTACCTTCAAACATAATAGCTGAAAGCTTTTATCTTCCCCAGGTAAGCATGTCTAATCCCCTTCTGTTACACAGCAGTACTGTGGCATGTCAGTTCTAAACCTCCTAAGGTTGTGGAAGTATCCCTAACATCTTAATTGGCTACAAGCCTTTTGGTATCCTCACTTCCAAGCCTCGGCAACACGGAAACACTCTTCCCCATATCACTGTAGTCTTGCTTACAGAAGGGCCGCCCAGATCTCCAGTATGGACCGCGGCACGGGTCCTGCCTGCCTGCCGTGGTCCCCCAGCCCCAGTGACACCCGGCGGGGCCGCCGTGATGGACACCGAGTTGAGAAAAATGTCGTGACCCTTTGCCCTACCTGCGCTACTGGGTAAAATCCCTGCTGAGGGATAGGGCCCGCCGGAAAGCCATAGGCACGGCGGTGGGTTGTGAGGTCTTAAATTACGTGCGAGCCCGCGGAGGAGCGCGCTTGGGCTCTTCCATCCCTCGAGCCCTGCGCCGGTACCGACTATCTCTCCTCCCCGCTGCAAAGCCGGGGCAGGGCCGCCCCCCCGGGCACCC
>VYXB01001746.1:96336-107949 GCA_013397135.1 Pachyramphus minor | reverse complement strand
CTGCCCTGAGACTGTTCCCACACTACTTTTGACAAAAATATAGAGGTGATTAAAGATAAAGGCTGTTGCTCAAAGCCCCCCCCAGCCCTGAACACTTTTGTTTCTATGCTCCTGCTTTCACAATCCAGCCGAAATTAAATTGTGCTTGGCTTGCAATGTAATCACCTCTTCAGAACAGTTTGCTGTCAAAGGGTTTCCCTCCAGCATTTTTTTCCCATTCTCTGGGGGTTTTCAAGGGAAATGAACCTTCACCCTTCAGACCCAGAGTGGGTGACCCAAGGCTGATTTCTGTATCTTGACTGAATCACAGAATCCCAGAACGGTTTGGGTGGGAAGGGACCTCAAAGCCCATCCCATTCCACCCCCTGCCATGGGCTGGGACACCTTCCACTAGCCCAGGTTGCTCCAAGCCCTGTCCAACCTGGCCTTGCAGACTGAAACTACAACTGCAGCATCACCCCATACAAGGTGCTGGTGCCTGGAGAACAAAAGCCCTTTGTGAGAGACTCAGGCTGTGCCTCAAAAGGGCTTCTCAAACACTGATCAATGCAGTGAGGACATGGTGAGTGGAAAGAAGTGACAAGTGGCATTTGCATGCACGTCCTGCTTTATCCCACTCCTCCAAATTGGGTATTTACAACATCTCCAGGCCCGATTGAAGGCAGGCGTGTTGTCTCTCACAGATCTCTGCCACTCTTGACAGCAAATTGTCACAATAACCTCTTTTTCACAAGCCCCTGACAACACTATTTCCCAAGCAGGGAGCTGTTTGCTACTGGAATGCTGCTCCCCTCCCTTCAAGCAGCCCATTAAAACAATGGATTACAAAGATTACCATAATTTTCTGTCTTCGTAATTACATTTATATAAAAGAAAAATAAGCTGTAAATGTTTTCAAGACTAGATGAATCACAAGCCTTTTACGTTCTCCCAGGAAACTTCTTCCAGAGCCCACCAAACCAAAGGGACCTGAAGGAGACAGGGAGATCATGGAGCAGGTGCAGAGGAGATGCCGGAGGGATGGAGCAGCTCTGGGAGCAGGAGAGGCTGAGGGAGCTGGGGCTGTGCAGCCTCCAGAGCAGAGCCTGAGAGGGGCCCTCAGCCATGGCTGGAGGGGCTGCAGGGAGGGGGCAGAGGATGGAGCAGCTCTGCTCGGGGGGGCCCAGCAATGGCACCAGAGCAACGGGCAGCAACTGATGCCCAGCAAGTTCCAGCTGCACAGCAGGAAGAACTTCTTGGCTGGGCAGTGACCCAGCCCTGAGCAGAGACCAGAGAGGGGCTGGACTCTCCTCCCTGGGGATATTCCAGAGCTGTCTGCACACACTGCTGTCCATGTGCTCTGGGCTGGCCCTGCTGGAGCAGGGAGGTGGCACCAGATCCCCACTGTGGTCCCTCCAGCCTGACCCTCCTGGGATTTTGTAAAATACTGAGATTTTTTAAAAAAAATTGCTCCCCAACACAGGTGTTGACTGAATCTACACAAGCATTAAAACATTCAAATATCTCCTTCTTTTGTTATTGTTAACTACTACAAGAAGATGTTTTGCAATGAACAATACATAATTATGGATATCCTGCCTGACACATTCCCAGGAAGTGAGGTGACACTGTGGTTGGCAGCAGCATCAATGCCAGACACAGCAAAAAGCAGCAGAACTGGCTTTGGGGGCAATCTTGAGCTCCTCAGTCTGGATTGACCCATCTGAGATGATTTACAGAGGCACAAGTCCAAACAAAAGTACTATGGGTGAGCAGATCACCACTGAGAAGAGTCTTCCAGGAATGGACTTAGTTACCCCTGCAGAGAGAAATAAGCAACAAAAAAGGCACCAGAGTCCAGAGCAGTTTGTTCTTCTTGGTGGAGACCCAGAACAACGAAGCTGGGATGAAATCCTGAGAGTGGCCTCACATGTACTCATCTCAGGGGAGTTTGAGTCCTTCCTGTAGTATTGGTGCAAACCCCAGGCAGCACCAGCAGGACCCCAGGCCTTCCCAAGCAGCCCAGTTCAGCGATCCCGACCCAACACGTGGATGGACAAAGGCCCCTTCCCCCTAATTTATGCCCTGGGGCAGTGATGAATGATTCCAGCTCAGCTGGAGGTACAGATGGAACAGTGACTGCGAGGTCTGCCCGAGGCACAAACACACAGCTGGAAAATCCCTTCCCACTTGGCGCCAGGCCATTCTCCCAGCACTGCTCCCATCCCTTCCCACCCGGAGCTGAGCCATTCTTCCACCCCTTTCCCTCTGGAGCCAGGCCATTCTCCCAGCACTGCTCCCACCCCCTCTCACCAGGAGCTGAGCCATTCTCCCATCCTTTCCCATCTGGAGCTGAGCCCTTCTCCTGGTAGTGCTTCCATCCCTTCCCACCTGGAGCCAGGCTGCTCTCCCAGCACTGCTCCCATCCCCTCCCAGCCAGACTCCGGCCATTCTCCCATCCCTTCCCACCCAGAGCCGAGCTGCTCTCCCAGCACTGCTCCCATCCATTTATTGATTTGGGTGCAATTCAGGCCATTAATCCTCCTCGAAGCTGCGAAGGCTGACAGATGGCAGCTCGTCTTAATTCCTTCTTTCTAATGGCTTTCATCCATACCCTTGGGAATGCTGCTGCTGCTGCTGCTCTTTGTCTTTCCGTGGAAGAGCTCTGTTATCTCTGAATGCCTTTTTATGGATGTTACCAGGACTTCTGACTGAGCTGGGTCTGGATCTACTTGAAACATGTGCTACTCCATGTTTCAGGAGCCTCAGCATCCCAAATACCTTTAAAATACCTCCAAAGGCATCCCTGGGAACCCTCTCTTTCTCCAGGATAAGCCTCATTCCCTTACTGAATAAAAACCAAGCAGAGGAGGATCTCTGAGGTCACGATGCTGTTGATTTTCTCCTCTCTTCACCCTCACAACTGAGGAATCCCAAATTTGCTCTGCACAGTGAAGGCTCCATGGCTGAAAATGAATCAGGGATTGAGGATTTTCAAGGGGCTTGGACTGTATTGGAGAAATAATCACATAAGCTTGACACATTCGACACACAGTTCTAAAATTCAATTGTTTATGAAAACATAATCTTGGGAATATTTCAGGCAGGCAAGCAATGAAATGGGCAATAAAAACCCCAGAACAAACCAGAACCAACTGTGCCGGGAAGTCAATTCAATGATTCAATACAGTTCTGTTGTGCTGATGTCAAACCATCTTTGCTTCTCACTTTCTTCAGGGCTGTCACCTCAAAACCAGCTCCCTGGTTCTGATACACCCAAGCCCATCCCATTTCTGACATCCAACCCGCACGACATTCCAACTGGAGCATCTCGGGTTTGGATGAGCGCAGCTGCAGCCAGGGGGATGGATGGAAATGTGCAACACATTCCAGGGACAAAGCAGTTTGGAGAAGGGGGAAACCATCAGTGAGGAGCGAGACCCACCAGCCATGGGGCAGCTGATCCATGTAACAGCCACTCTCGGCCATCAGAGGGCGAATTTTGGGGGAATTTCACATGGGATCCAACACACATTGGATCTGTCCCCACGTGAATCCCAACAGAGGTTTAACTTTGCTCTATCCAGCCCATCCTACTTTCCCACTGTTTTTTCTGCTGCAACATGAAAGTTCCATCAGTTTGCTCAATTAATTGCTGCTCAGCAGACTACAGGAGATCAGCACAGGGCACAGATGCCTCTGTGTCCCAGGAAGGGATCTCCGCTGGCACATGTATCATCTGCCCGTGGTGGAACCTCTAAACCTTGTCCACTTCTCCTGCTTCCAAACTGATGAACACAAAAGTGAAACTCGAGTCTTTGGGAATATTTGTTGGCTCCCTGAGCCCTGTAGCCCATGAGCTGTGCTGTCCCTCTTTACCCACAGCAGCACCCAGGGAGCCTGGCCATGCCCACCAGTGGCTCTCCCACCCCAGCAAAACCAACATTTAAACGTAATTTATGCCAGTCAGCTTTATTTTTTTTCTCTATGCAAAGAAGGTCATTGTGGTAAGGTGATGGCTGGTGACAGGTTTTATGTTCTGTACATTGATTTATTCAAGGCCACACGGCACCTTGATTAAACCCACCATTATATATGTTTGGGAGGGAACACTTCAGATTAAAATCTGACTCATTGACAGCTATCAAAATATAGTTAAAAGGAGTGAAAAACAGGTGTTGGAAGCACTTCTCATAAATCCATCCTTAGTTCACTGTCATTTCTGATTTGTTGAGGATCATTCCTCAAGTTTGTGGATGACTCAATGTACTCCTCTTGGGTGATTAATGTCTAACAAACTGTCCTTTAATAGTCCACACGTATCCAATAACCCATTTATGGACCAGGCACGGAGATCAGGGCAGCAGCACTGGGGTGAGCACACAAGGATTGACTTAAAACAAGGTCCTCTCCAATAACCTCCTCCAAAAATCCCCGTTAACAGCAGTTGGGACAACCCATTTGTCATTTGATAGGCATTCAGAGTGGGTGTTACCTCCTTGAGAGAAAGAGCAGACGGGGAAGATCATCTCAGAGGTGAAGGAAGGTAAGGCCCAGGAGCATTAAAAATCAGGTAAACTGAGATTTTTCTCTCATTCCCCCATTTCCAGCCTAAGGAAAGTACTAGACCAGCACCATGTGGGCTGGAGCTCTATTCCTGTGGGAGCCTGAAAGACAAGGTTGGCTATTTCCTTATCAAGACGTGCTTTTCCTTTCTCTAACCAAAATCCAGAGGAGGTTGTAGCAGATCTCAGTGGCCCAGGGAGACTGTCCCTGAGCAGTTGCCATGGGACATCCAGGACCTCGTGAAGATGGTGCTGGGAACAGTTTGCTGGTGAAGGATGGGAATTTATTGCAACATCAGTTTAACCTGCCGTGTAAAAACACACAGGAACAAAAGCTCCTGGATTTCTGGGATGGGCAAATCCCACATTTCCCTCCTCCAGATAAGGGCTCACTCTTTATTTTGTTTCAAGCAGCAAGACAAATTGATTTGTTTGGAATAACACCCATTACCTTCCCACCCCCGGGCAGAGCTGCACAAATCCCGTGGCTGTGTGTTCATGCACACATACATTCCAACCTGCTTTGAATTTTAGCTTCAAAGTTCTGGGCTCCAGCCGTTTTTCTTCTTACAACCAGTATCTTATTGACTCGTGGTGTGCTTTGGGCAGCTGGTTCTCCTCACCCTCCTTGTCAGCAGCTTAGCAGAACAGTAATTCACTGTAGGTCAGCTGGAATTCTCTAAATTATTAAGAAGTTAAGAATTTTTACCATCCCTCTGAGGGCACTTTAGCCTAAGCCTGATTTGTCTCCATCTGTAGCTCAATTTAACAGCAAAAAACCTGCAAACACATTCTTTGAGATCACTTCCACTGCATGTAATGCCCTTTTCTTCCTTCCTCTACCCTTTAAAATACATATCTCTAATTGCATTGTGAACTGCTGTGGCACATGGGGAGTTTGTCTTCACTGAGCTCTGAAGCTCTTTTCATCTTCTCCCAGAAACAATTATCAGCTTAAATTATTCTTCCTAATAAGCATTAACTTCTATCTTTTGGAGTCCCTGCTCAGTTCCCACACTCTGGTGATTACTGTCCCCCTTAGTTTCTGGTAATCTCTGAGATGTATTTATTGGCAAGTCACTTGTGTGATATTCCCAGAGACAGCATATAATTGAATATAAAATGCATTCCTGGTGCTCATAAAAGCAATAAAAACATCACCCTCTGCTTGCACATTAAAAATTCATCCCATGCAGGCAGAGGACAAACGCATAAAATGATCATTATGATGTGCAAATGGACTCGATACAGGAAAACGAGATGGGGCTCGGACTGCCCATAAAAGCATTAATACATCAGTGCTCCAATGGCAGGATTTAGGAGACTTTTAAAGGTGCTGTAGACAAAATGCTGCCATTAATGACATGACTAAGGTTACCTCAGCTCACTTCCAAAGAGTGCACCATTATTAACAACAATGGGTGAGATCGGAATTAGCTCCCTGAAACAACCCCCCCAAATACAGTGTTCTGTATTGGTGATCCCAGCCAGGCACTCCCACTGTCTCTGGGACCCCTTTTCTGATAAGCACACATCCCAAAAGGGAGACTATCAGCGTGGAAACATCTTCCCACTCAGAACAGAATTTCCACACTTATTTATGGCTCAGAAGCTCATCCCTAAGTTTGCTTGGCACAGGTGTTCCTGTGGAACCCGGCCACTGCATTTGCCTTTTATCTTTCAAATGGCTTCCCACTACCAGAGGAATACTGGGAAGGAATTCTTGGCTGTGAGAGAGGGGAGGCCCTGGCACAGGTTGCCCAGAGAAGCTGTGGCTGCCCCTGGATCCCTGGAAGTGTCCAAGGCCAGGTTGGACGGGGCTTGGAGCAACCTGGGCTGGTGGAAGGTGTCCCTGCCCATGGCAGGGGGTGGGATGAGATGGGATTTAAGGTCCCTTCCTTCCCTTCCAAACCATTCTGGGATTCCATGATTGCATGAAAATCCACTGTTCTTCCTGACCTGACACTCTTCTCCAGCACTTACCTGTGGTATCCTGGTGTTTTTCCCTCCCTCTTTCATTTCTGCCTGAGCTGAAGATTCAATGAGCCGTTTCGGCACAGGCTGCTCAACCCTCTTCTGTCTGCTCAGCACAAAGTAACTTTAACAGGTAATTACGCACATTGTGAGTCATTAACTCCTCTCGAGATTCCCGGGAGGCTCCTTCAAATTGGGTCTAAAAGTAGAAATTAAAATCCATCTTTTGCTTACATGGATTAATCTTTCCTAAGAGGAAAATATCACCTACTCCTCCTATCCCCAAGTCAGACCTGACTGAGTTTGTTACCATATCCTGGGGTGCAGTCCCAGTCAAGGAATCATTGATCCATGGAATGCTTTGGGCTGGAAAGAACCTTAAAGACCATCTCCTTCCACCCCCTGCCATGGACAGGGACACCTTCCACCAGCCCAGGTTGCTCCAAGCCCCGTCCAACCTGGCCTTGGACACTTCCAGGGATTGCAGCACTTGCAGGATTGCAGGGTTTGGCAGCTGGCTGAGAGCCCAGTTCTCCTCCTCTGCTTGCCCTCATTCAAATGCAAATAGTTCCAGGAATTCAATCCTGAGGATTTGCTGTGCTCCAAGTTGTTGTGCTGCTGATAGCTTGTTATTCCTGAGATACTGCACAGAGTTAGTTCAATCCAGGAGTTTGAAGGGATTTAACCCAGCAGAGTATCCCGGGTCAGGCTCCCAGAGGTGGAGGTGGTTCCTATCCCTGACATTGCTCTGTCTTCATCTTCTCACTCTCAGTCACTGCTTTCAGACCAAAATCTGCACTAATAAGGGATTTCTCTTTTAAATAGCATCAAGATGCAGCTGAGACCTTTTAAAGAGGCAGAAAGCCCCTTCAGAGCAGGAACCTTTTGCCCAGCACCTCAAAGAAGACACAGCAAAAAAAAGCTGTCGTTAACCAAAACCAACCCACCATTTTCATTAAAACTCATCAACAACTGCTCAGGAAGGCCAAAAATACTTGTTTCAATATTTATTTTATTGGAGCCCTGCAGTTTTGGCCATTCAAAAATTACCCTTAGGTGCTACCACAGTTTGCCACATGGTTTGGCTTGGAAGACCTTGGGGAAATGCTCTCACCCAGAGTGTTGAGAAGACCCTTCTCACTGTTCCCTGGGGAAATGGCTCTGCCTGGCATGGAAAAATGCCTTAACTGTCCAGTCAAAAAGCCCTCTTGTGGAAGCAGCAGCCTCCTGAGATCAAACACTGGGGAACATCTGCATATCTTTTGGAGGGTGTCTTCACTGGCAGAGCTGGGGAATGGGCCACCCCAAATATCTGCCCACACCATGGTCAGGACACCATCCTGAGCAGCAGCTTTAGCTCAGCTCAAGAGTGAGGCAAGACGTTGATCTTGAACTACCAGATACAAGTCCCTGGTTTTTGGCTCAAAGCAGCAGCTTTGCTGAAAGCTCCCACACTCCCCTTCAGCTCCACTTCAGTTGGAAACTCCCAGATAGGAGCCAGGTTCTCTGTTTTCCCCAAATCAACACTTCCAACTGCAGGAAGGGGGAAATGCCCATCATTACAAGCCCTTCCGTTCTTCTGGCTGCCTCATGGACCTGCTCCAGCCACTCCCAGCCTCCAGTGGGAGCAATTCCCCTGAAAACTGGCTCCCAGCACTGTGACAATAACAGACAATGCCAATTAGGAGCGAGAAAGACAAAATAACCAGTTTCCCCAACCTCTAATCAGTGGGAATTTAGTGATCAAAGTTAATTTTCCTTGGTGGGGATTTCCCACCAAACAAAAGCGTCTGAATGGGATCAGTTAAAGCCAGTGCCAATGGCTACTCTCTGTAACAACTGACTTTGTGCTAATTACAATAATCTATCTTTAGATCAATACTTGTTGTATCTTCAGACTTCAGCTTGTTCAGCCATTCTGAAGGGAAAGTCCTGTTTGTGTGTGTGAGGCAGATTGCCAAGCCTGCAGACAATTACAAATAATGAGATGCACACCCAAACAGCCACTTCTAATCACATTAATGGCTTTGTTCTTAATCTGTCTTGGGGTTTGCTTATACAGAATGCAACAATTACCAGGTAAAAAGTCAGTGTTCTGCTCGAGAGAGATGAATGAAGATGTGCTTTGTGACCGGCACACGCAGGGATGTTTCTAAACCTTCCACCACAGGAACAAGAACTTACCCTATTTAACGTGTTTTCCTGGTGGAAAAGCATCTTCACATCTCAGTGGGCAAATAACCTCCCTCGTCTCACAGGATCACAATACCCTGTCCCAATAAAAATCGACCATAATGTCCAAGCCAGTGAAACCATGAGCACTTCAGAGCCCACTGCTGCCTCATCTGCTTGGCCTCTCAGCTCCCCCCTCCTCCTTCTAGAATCCCAGGATGGTTTGGGTTGGAAGGGACCTCACAGACCACCTCATTCCAACCCCCTGCCACAGGATCCACTAGCCCAGGTTGTTCCAAACCCTGTCCAACGTGGCCTTTGCATCCAAACATGCTGCGTTCAACCATCCCAAGCAAAAAGTACCTCAAATATTCATAATTCCATGGACTCAAAAGTACAGGCATGAATCCCATCTTCACAGAATTCCCCTTGGAGTGAGTTTCTTCCTTGTAAATGCTACCGGTTATGCCAAACATTTTCTTAGATAGGAGCCAGGTTCTCCCATCCCATGCTGGTTATTTAACCAACCCATGTGGGTTATTTAAAGGGGAAAACAACCTCCCCGGCTCACCTGGCTCCATGTTGCAGGGGACAGATGGAATATTTGGAACTGTGTAAGTCACAGACACGCACAAAACCCACTCCAGCAGCTGCCCAGCAGGACAAGCTTTACAAGCCACCCCCACCCCTCACATTTTACAACCTGTGGTGGTGATTTCACTGCTCTGGCTCAGCCCGTTGGGTGAAACTCTGACACTGCACAGTGGTAACCCCAGGGGAAACAAATGGAGAGGCACTAGATAACTAAAAGCAATAATAATTAAGCTCAGTAATAGAAAAAACTAATTCAGGAACTCCCTGACATCCTCCCTTTGCTCCATCACTGGGCAAAGTGGTTGAAGGAGTTTTGTATCAAGAGAAGGAGCAGAACCTGCCACTCTGAGTAGAGAAAAAGCCCCCTAAGCCACTTGGGAATTATTTCAAATACTTGTTAGAGCCAAATTTTTTTCTTTTACCTGCCAAATTAGCTATTGCTGAGCTCACCAAGCTGCTGAGCTCACCAAGTTCACCAACAATCACAGTATTGCAATATATAGGGTATAAACTGCACAGACACAGAGCAGTCTGAGACATTTATACACCCCTCATCCTGCATGTTTTGCAAAGGTACACTCTAAATACAGAAACAATCCTGTTTCCTCTGAATCATTATTATTATCCCATGAATGGAATGCAGTATTATCCCAATCTTTCCCTCACAGCTCTCATTGCACCTAAATAGCAACACCAGCAGTTTTTCCTGCACTGGGGCTTCATCTCTGGTGAGTTTTCCTGGCTCTGGCAGAAGCTGCAGCATCTTTTTGTAACATCAAGGCCCAAATTAGCTGTGCTGTCGCTGCCAAAGCATATCAAAGGGTAGCCTCCTGCAGCCAACCCAGAGGGCTGGGGTTTAATGAGCTGCTTTTGTGGAACTTTACTTCATTTGGCCTTTAAAGCCTCCACACTTCACAGTCCCAGACATGCTCTACCACCACCAGACTCACCCAAAGACTCCCCCTGTTCATCCTCGAATTCTTGTTCTTTCAGTCTTGTGTTTGCAACATGATTTATCTGCAGCTGCTTCCCCCAGATTACTCCAGAAGGATCTGCATTAACTCCTGCATCCTGCACGTGCTGGGTTCCAATCTGTGATTTCAAAGCTCCTCAGAGCTACTTGAGCAACCATGGACCTCAACATGTATCACCCCTCAAAGGGTTCCAATCAGCCAAGCAGGGCCACACCATCACCCCACCACATCCACCTGAAGGAGTTAACTCAAGTGACAGATAATCAGGCTCAGGGTAAGATCTTTGTTCTCCACAAAATACATTTTTCACAATCATTTATCAAATGGCTCGGAAAAAAAGAAAAAAAAAAGGCAAATATTTCAGGGACAAGTGGCACATCAATTTCCATTTTTCCATCAGTTCCTCATCCACAGCTGGGTTAGCTGGGCAACGTGATAATTGCCAGCCATCCATAAGGAAAGATGAAATGAAGGCTGAAGCCTTTGATGTGCAAGTTGACTCACAAAACAGTACAGGTGGGTTGGTTTGTTCACTGTGGTTCTCTTCAAAACTCCCAGCCAGCCTTTTTGCAGCAGCAAGGAAACCCACCTCTTCATAATCTACCTAAACAGATTTCAGTAGCAGTTATCAAAATGCCTCTGCTTGGGAATCTGTGTTGGAGCTTTGTGATTTACAGAAAATAAAGGCCAAGCAGGTAATGGGAAAAAATAACCTCTTTCTTTGACTTTTGCCATGGTCTTTTTTACTGAACCCACTTAGTAAATCCTAAAGAGTTTCACAGCAGGTTGAATCTTCAATGAATCCCTCATAAAACAAGGAGACTCCAAGTTAATGCACTGACAGGAGGGGGGTCGGGCTCTGCTCCCAGGGAGCAAGGGACAGGAGGAGAGGGAACGGCCTCCAGCTGGGCCAGGGGAGGGGCAGGTGGGACATGAGGAGGAATTTCTCCCTGGAAAGGGTGGTGAGGCCTTGGCAGGGGCTGCCCAGGGAGGTTTGGAGTCCCCAGCCCTGGAGGTGCCCAAGGAAGGCCTGGATGTGGCACTCAGTGCTCTGGGCTGGGGGACAAGGGAGGCATCGGGCACAGGGGGGATCCATGGGCTGGGAGGGCTTTTCCAACCTCAGGGATTCTGGGATTCCATTGACAGGCTGGATGTTGGGAGGAATTTCTTCCTGGAAAGTGCTGTCCAGCCCTGGTACAGGTGCCCAAGGCAGGGGTGAAGTCTCCATCCCTGGAGGGATTTAAAAAGCCTCATGGATGTGCACTTGGGCACAGGGGTCAGTGGTGGCCTTGGCAGTGCTGGGGGAACATTTGACTCGATGATCTTTGAGGGCTTTTCCAACCTCAACAATTCTA
>VYXB01001746.1:73072-95090 GCA_013397135.1 Pachyramphus minor | reverse complement strand
AACCCCCCAAAAACCCTTCAGCTGAAAGTGTGCACACAACCTTGGTGTGCAGAAGAAACAGATAAAAGAGTCTAAAATATGATGTCAAACCCCACATTTCTATGCCCATCAGGTCCTTGGAAAAACAAGCCCATTTAAGACCCAGCAATGAAACCAATTTAAAAAAACAGCACTTAAGCACCAGGTTTTCCTTTTCCACTGGTAGTTAAGCAGTTGCCATGGAAATGAAGCTGATCCTGCCTGAACTACCTGTCTTGGTCATCATGTAAGTATTACTCCTTGCTATGGTATTTTGCCCCAATAAATACCGAAATTGGAAGTCAAAGGACCAGGTTTTTAACTCAGCAGTCTCCCACAACACTCCACTGAGGCTACAAACTGCAGAAGTCACAGCTGGATTTCTTTGGCAGTCAGTTCTGGAAGTACAGTTCTCATTTCCAGACTTTCTTGGACATGTGAAGTCATGGGAAGGACGTGCCATTGCCCAGAAGCCAAAGGTTTCTCCAAGTGCTCAGTACTGCAATTAAAAAAATGAGATGGAGAAAGGACAACAGCAAGGGGATGGAACACTACACATCATGAGTCTACTAGAAAGCAAAGCAAAGATGGTGGGTACAATTCCTGTTAGGAAAATGGCATTTTTAATTTCAGATGTCTGAGTAATCACCACACCCATGGTGGGTCTTCTGTCCCTGACACTGCCCAGGAGATTCCTTCTGAAATCCTTCCACAAGAGTATCCTCAAACATAGACGGATTTTGACATGTCCTCCTCTTGAGAACACAGATCCCCACTCTCTGGGCATCTGTCCTGAACTGCACCATTTTCCAGGGAAGGTATTGATCCAGCCCAGATCTCCTGAACTGCAACTCCTGGCCACCAGCCCTTGATTTATTACTTTCCAGTACCAGGAAGAGCTTGAGTCCCTGCCTTTGAAACTGCCCCAGCCCTAGTGAAGACTGCTCCTAAATCTCATCTTAACCCCTTCTCAGTCAACCTTAGAGGCTTGTCTGGGGCCCACAACACACCACTCCAGGTGTGGCCTCTCCAGCACTCAGTAAAGCGACTATACACTTAATTGTGCTCTTCCAAATGGACCCCCCATGGGCACAGCATCCCATGCTCCTACTCAAGTCAGCACCCCCTGTGTGGTCCAGGTCCTTATTTACAGACCCCCAACCCAGGCAGGGTCACTTGGACACAAATGACAAATGTCTCAGGGTCCCTTTCAAATCAATGTCCACTCTTTGGCTTGGCTCCAACAAGCCTATTCCCTAATTTATCCCTGGATGCATATTTGCTGAGGATGACTCTGTCCCACCATCCAGCACTGTCAATGGAATCCCAGAATCCCTGAGGTTGGAAAAGCCCTCCCAGCCCATGGATCCCCCCTGTGCCCAATGCCCCCCTTGTCCCCCAGCCCAGAGCACTGAGTGCCACATCCAGGCCTTCCTTGGGCACCTCCAGGGCTGGGGACTCCAAACCTCCCTGGGCAGCCCCTGCCAAGGCCTCCCCACCCTTTCCAGCCAGAAATTCCTCCTCATGGCCAACCTGAGCCTCCCCTGGCCCAGCTGGAGGCCGTTCCCTCTCCTCCTGTCCCTTGTTCCCTGGGAGCAGAGCCCGACCCCCCCCGGCTCCCCCCTCCTGTCAGGGAGTTGCAGAGCCAGAAGGTCCCCCCTGAGCCTCCGTTTCTCCAGGCTGAGCCCCCCCAGCTCCCTCAGCTGCTCCTGCTGCTCCAGCCCCTTCCCAGCTCCCTTCCCTTCCCTGCACACGCTCCAGCCCCTCCGGGTCTCTCCTGCTGAGGGCCCAGAACTGGGCACAGCCCTCGAGGTGTGGCCTTGAGTGGAGTGAGAGGAGAATTGGAGCATCTGCCCCAGCATCAACCCCCACCAACCCCTGCTTTTCACTGGCCGCAATTAAACAACAAAGCCATTAATTTCCTCTCTCCAGGCTTGACAGTCCTGCTGATTTCCAACCCATCCAACAATCCATATGTCCATCCCACCCCTCCTCAGCTCCCAAGTGACAGTGCTGCAGGCACAGTGTCACCAGCCCTTCTGAACTCAAAACAACCACCCACTGCTCTCCCTCACAGCCAGTCCATGGTGTGAGGAATCAACAGTTCTCTGGTTATTTCTAAAATGTTCCCTCAACAAACCATTCAGCCTGAAAGCTGCATTTGTTCATCAAATGAATGGTTTTCCAGAACACTTCTCCTGGTCTTGTGATTTCCAGGCAAACTCAAGAGCTTCATTAGGCTCCAAAGAGAGTTTGGATCCACAGTTTTCAAACACAAAGTCTAAACATCCTTCTAGTAATTAGTCTGTACTCAAACTCTTCCCCCAGCTGTGGATAAAAAGGCCCTTTTTCCATGACTTCCTGTCCCTCCCATGACACATATTTCGATGTGTTTAGCATGGTTGCCTTGGAGCCCAGTAGGAATTCTCTTAATATTATACCAGAGACCTCAGTGGGTTGTCCAAGGCAATGAAGAGCTTTGCAAGGAGAAGAAATCCCAGCAAACACAACCCAAAGGCCTGGCAGACCCAACAATTCCATGAGCACTGGCAGAAGCACTCCCCTTCCATGGATTCTAATAGTATGCAGCCAAAGGCACTGCAGTGAAATTCAGGAATTTCTTGGAAAGGTGTGGGCGGGGGGGGGAAGATACAGAAGCCAAACCTCAGCCTGTGAGAAATGCTCACTATTTGAAAAATAATAATATAAAGGACAATAATCCTCTTGCCACTGAGAAGGCCCATCTCACTCTGCCTGATCAAAAAGCAAAACATTTTCAAGCAGACAGCTGGCCCTGCTGAAATCCTTCTCCTGAGCATTGCCAGGACTTCTCTGAGGACAGGAGGCTGTCAGGTGCTCTGGGAGGGATCTTTTTGTTGCTTGAGCATGAAAATACACACAAGAATAGGGACTGTCTGGCACAGTAACACATTGGATTGGGGGATAAATGGCTTTTTATGAGGAATGTCAGGCACCAGGACAGGCTCTGTGGCTGCACACTGATAACCAAGGGCTCCAAAAACAGCTTTGGGGCCCCGAGGAAGGAGAGTCCAATGGGTCAGGGGAAAGTTATCCCTCAAAAAGAAGGTTAAGGAACAGAGCTGGATCTATTCTGTTGACCTTGCTTAAGGTGAGCATCCCTTGTTGAGACTGAGAGCATTCAGATGTAATATTCCCTTCTAAATCTGCTGTGTTTTTGCTTTTGTTTTGATTTCCAACCGATTACAGATTCCTAATCCAATCCTGATCAGTCAGAAGGAGCTGAAGGTCTCTGAACCATTCAAACGGACCGACTCAGGCGTCCTGGTGAAACCATGCACAACAATCTGGGAACACCTGGGGCCAGAGAGGAGAGAAAGGGATCACAGCCCTTGCTATTTTCTAACAGTATCAGGATTGTTTTATAAATTAAGGAGTAAAGACTATCAAATTCCACATGGGTAAAGGCTGCAGGAGTAAGTTTCCTCTGATTCCTGATGAACTTTAATACCAGCCCAGGTTGAATGGGGCTTGGAGCAACCTGGTCTAGTGAAAGGTCCTCCCATGGCAGGGGTGGTTGGAAGGAGGGTTGATCTTTGAGGTTGGGCTGAACTGCCACCCTGCACCGCTCCAGCTGCATGTCCCCACCCTGGTCACAGAATCACAGCATCACAGAGCATCCTGAGCTGGAGGGGACTCACAGGCATCATCCATTCCAACCCCTGGCCCTGCACAGACACCCCACCCTGTCCTTCAGAGCATTGCCCAAACCCTCCTGGAGCTCTGGCAGCCTTGGGGCTGTGCCCACTGCCCTGGGGAGCCTGGGCAGTGCCAACCACCCTCTGGGGGAAGAACCTTTCCCTGAGATCCAACCTGACCCTGCCCTGACAAGTCAATGTCAAGTATAGGGACCATCTTCTAGATCCCACAAGGACATTGGGGATACTTTCTGTACTCCAAGACCAGGCACTGCCTATTCCTGTCTCCTAGAGCTCTCTACTCAATTCCATTCTCTGCAAGGCACATCTGCTGCTCAGCACTGAAACAAAACATTAGCCACGCTGTGAAAACCCCCAAATGTCTCATTTTTTGCATCACAGTTTGCACCCTGTTCCTCCCCACTCTGCAACCCCAAGGGTGGGAAAGACTGACCTGGCCCTTTTGCAGAGCTGATGTATCACCACCTGCAAAATAACACCCAAACAAGCCTTGCCCAGTTATTTCAGGCTCAGCTCATCCCTTCTGTGAGAAACCTCAGTGGAGCCATCCCAGAGTGCAGTGACTCTGAGATCACACTGCCTTTCCAGAGCCCTACATTTCAATTCCCACTATAATGTGATCAGCATATCTAATAATTTCATCTACTTTAATATTTGCAGGGTAAAGCCCTAATCTTTCACCCCAATCACTCCAAGCTTCACTATGTTTTAGCAAGCAAGAGAAAACAATCTTCTTGCTATATCCAGCCACCAACAGCCCTGTAATATTTCAGTCCAAAATGATAACTTGGTAAGGAGGAATGACTTTAAACAAACCCTTACACCTTAATAAATCTCCAGTTATGCCTAATGTTCTGCATTGAGCTGTGAAGAGCTTGATTTCTTTGCTGCTGCAGAAAACACAAACATCTTAAGTCATGTCTCAGAAAAGACAAGACTCATCCTTTAGAAAAAAAAAGGGGGGATTTGGAAACCAAACAATACAAAGTAAAAATAATCATTATTATTTTTAAAGGCTAAAAACCAAGAGAAATAGTACAAGATATAACTCCTGGCATCACCTCACCTTCTCAGTTTATCAGTAGAACCAGAATATCAGAATACAAAAGTAGAACCATAATTATCAGAATATTATATAAGGAGAAGGCAGCAGCTTAAACCCAGATGAGACCTTGTGCCTCTTGAGATCACGAGACAGTCTCTGAAGGCATTTTTTCCTCACTGACAGAGACATTACAGAGGGAAAATGCTGTCAATGGAATCACAGAATCCTAGGGTCACTGAGGTTGGAAAAGCCCTCCCAGCCCATGGATCCCCCCTGTGCCCGATGCCCCCCTTGTCCCCCAGCCCAGAGCACTCAGTGCCACATCCAGGCCTTCCTTGGGCACCTCCAGGGCTGGGGACTCCAAACCTCCCTGGGCAGCCCCTGCCAAGGCCTCCCCACCCTTTCCAGCCAGAAATTCCTCCTCATGGCCAACCTGAGCCTCCCCTGGCCCAGCTGGAGGCTGTTCCTTCTTCTCCTGTCCCTTGTTCCCTGGGAGCAGAGCCCGACCCCCCCCGGCTCCCCCCTCCTGTCAGGGAGCTGAAACTCAGGGTGTGGGTCTGTGCCAAGGGGGGGTTTAGACTGGATGTTCAACAATGAGGGTGGGGAGGCCCTGGCCCAGGTTGCCCAGAGAAGCTGTGGCTGCCCCTGGATCCCTGGAAGTGTCCAAGGCCAGGTTGGACGGGGCTTGGAGCAACCTGGGCTGGTGGAAGGTGTCCCTGCCATGGCAGAGGGTGGGATGAGATGGGCTTTGAGGACTCTTCCAACCCAAACCATTCCGTGATTTTATGAATCAGCAAAGTTAAAATGAGATATTGATTATTCCCATTTGTATTAACCTCTATTTCAAACCCAGCTGACACCAGGACCAAAGCAATGACTCCTCCTCCTTCCCCACGCTCTGAACCAACAGCTACCTGAGACTTTTGCCTTCTTTTCCCTTCTCCCTTTTCCCTGCGTTGCATTAGATAATGCAGCAATAAGACTTTACCTGCCTCCACTAAGACTTTTTCTTTGATTAAAACACCCTTGCTCAACATTAAACTTTTATTACTGAGTAATATCTGCCCCGGCCCCTTCACAGAGGCCTCCCTGTGCATAACAGCATCCACAAGGGATTCCAGGGACCAGCTACTGAAACAATTCATTACAGAAACTACCTCAAGAAAAACCTGAACCTGGCCTTTTGTCCTCTGTGAAATGAGAAAGACTACTTTTCTTGTTAAAGGGCAGAAGAAAATCGACAGTTTGATGCCATGAAACACCATTTCAGTTCTGCTCCAGCGCCTGCCCAGGCACCGTGGAGAGGCTGATCCACCTCCTCCTGCCAGACACCCCTCAGAGCTGCCCTCAGGTGTCCCCAGCACAGCCTCAACTTGCAATTATGTGCTAAACAACAAACAGTACAGGCAGACAACATTCTGTGCAGCCTCCAAAGCTGGAACACGGGGGTTTTTCCATGCAGGTGACTGTAACAGCACAAAATCTGGATGGCAGGGTCTCCACAATTCATGGGGGAGCCCAGGAAGTGCAAGGGCCTCCCAGGAGCTCCTGTGGGCACCTTGGGAATCACCACCACCTGCACCCTCATGCTCAGGTTCTCACATAAAGCCACCCCTGAATCCTCCCCACAGAAATCCAGTGGCCTTTTCTATCTCTCCGTCCCTAAGGTCCCTTCCAAGCCAAGCCAATCTGTGATTCTTTGATCCTGTGACTGTCATGGAAAATCTGGACATCCCAAAGGTGGGTGATGACTGCCCCTTGTTGGGAACATCTTTCAGGACGATGCTCTTGGCCTTCAAAGTCTTGGACTGCACCTCCATTCCAGTGGGGATGGTCCAAGCAACATCTTGGGATGAAAAGGAGCTTGGTCTGGGTGGGCCCCTGGTTTGAACCAGCACATCTGTCCTTAGATTTTTAGAACAGATGGAATTATTTGCCTTACAGAAATAACAGCCCTTTCCCTCTTTTTCTGTTATCCCCCTGTTCACTTTGCCCACATCCCAGTGTCCCACAAAAGCTGGATTCACAAAGTCAAACCCCACATTGCAGATTTAGTCACCTGAACCTGTCTCAGTGTAACTTCACTGAGTCACCATCAGTCTTTAACTCTCTTTTTCCTAATTCTCTCCTCCTTTTGCTTCTTCATCCCTATCCAAGGCTTTGACATGAAGTTAAAGCTCAGACTAACAAGATGCTTCAAGATAAGATGGTGTCTATGTGGGAACTTCCTTCCCATATCCACTTCCAAAGCTCGATCCTCCCTCCGAGGTGACCCTGAGTATCCACCATCTGTTCTGATCAGCTCCAGGGTCTTGGATGAATCATTTACACCATGGACTGCAACCTGCAGCCTCTTTTAATTGAACATCTAGGAAGCTTTTTTTAAAAAAAAAAAAAATGCAATATTCCCTCTTTCAAGATATCCTGGTCTTTAAACTTCCATGATTTAGCAGGAAATTGTTGCCACAGCACAAGCCCATCTTTTATTTCTTGGACAAATTCATTTGATAAACTGCTGTTTCCTTGATTGAAATATTCTGATTTTGCTTAAATGGAGTTATTTTTAGGGCTGGCTGGAGAAGGGAATCATTCCAATGCTGTAACCACAAACAGTGCAGTGAGATGTACAGATGATTTTAGCTGTGACAGTGATGCTCTTCCTCGCTTGTGTAAGGACAAACATATTGAATTACAGACAAAAAGCACTAATTGGGTAAGAACTAAAGATAAATTCAGCAAAAACAGCCCTGTAGCATAAGGAGTTGCCCAACCTACAATATTTTATTTCCCTTTTTACTGCTGGCTGCACTATGAACCACCTCAGGCTGACACTGATTTAGCCACATAATGAGCTCACAAAATTTGTGCTTCAAAGGGAATCATTGCCATGATTTGTCTTGCAGCACAGACACAGGGAACAAAAAAACCCCAGCCTGGTTCACCAGCTCCTGCTTGAAGGAGGTACTGCTGGGGAATTAGGCTGTCTTTTGATCACATCATGGATCAAGGAAGGGATTCTCAGACTGGTTCCTCACACAGACCATGAAAAAGAGGATATTCCCTTGCTCCTGACTCCAGGAGAGTCATTGTAGGTCAGTCAGAAGAGTTATTTCAAGTTTTAGTAGGAACCACTACACCTTGGAGCAAACCAAGACTCAGCCTTCCCGGCCCAGGACCCATGAAGAATGTCCACTGGGACTCCACTTCTTATGGGTTTATGGTTTTCTTATGGCACTCAAAGGAAAACATTGGACATAAAGGATGACACTGTGTCATGGGGATGTTCCTGCTGCTCTTGTTCTCAGCAGGATAAATGAGAATAAATAAATGAATATCCCTGTGTCACCCCCAGAAGCTCATTTTCTGTTGTGCTTTGTCCATGTATGTTAGGGGAGACAACAATCACTATGTTGTTGTGACTCATGACATGACTAAAAAGGGTAATTTTTAGACCAGTATCAGCGGGAAATGATGCTGCCCAACCCCTCTGACTTTTCTGTGGACAGGCACCATTTAAACCTTTGTTTCTGTCGCATTTATTTCTTCAAAGGAGTATGGTCATTCATGTCCTAATACAGGAAAGCAAAAACCTCCAACCCCCCCTTCCAAATCAAATAAAGTCAACAACTGACATGCTTCTTTTTTTCAGGATTTATCTTATTTTTTCTGAAAAACATTTAGAAGGAAAACACCTTTAAAAATGAGCACTTAACATACCAAATGGGAATTAAGCTGAGCTTGAGACAGGTACAGGTGCCCAGAGCCCGTGTGGAAAACCCAATGGGAAGAACTATTTTGTGGGACCTTCCCAGAGCAATGTGCCCCCTGCTCCAACCAGGAGAAACCCTTCTCCTAAACTCAAACTGCAAGATTTAAAATACAAATCTCTATTTGCTCGCATGAAACCTTCCTAAGGGGCACTCAAAGGGGACTCCACGTGCAGGCAGCTCAGACAGCTGTGAGGAAACACCCCTGGCTTCCTTCTTCACTGTTTGTTTGCTCTAAAATGAAAGCTGGGCAGGCTTTGCTGAACCTGAATCCAAATTAATCTTGACAATCTTCTAGAAGATCTGTATTAATGCTAAAAGCTTAAAGGCTTAATGTGTGTCGGGTTTGTGCTCAGCCCAGAGTGGAGCCCACGCTCAGCTTTGGTTTCCTCCCCCAGCCCACGAGAAGGGCCAAGGCTTGGTAATGTCTGAGTTGATTTTTTTTAAGTCCTTTTGGTGCAGCAGCAGGTTTTGTTTCCTCTCCTGAGCCTGCTTGTTAATAACCATAAGCTGAGACACCTGGAAAAGGCTGGGCTTTGATGGCTCCTTTGATGTCACCTCTGAGCTGCAGAACATCTCAGTGGAGCTCCCGGGCCTCTCCAGGGACTCCCTCCCCCTCAGCAGCCTGGCAAAGTCCTTGGGTTTCATCATCTGATTGCTTTGATTTGCAGTCTGGACTGAAACAAGCCCGGCTGGAACTCCAGCCCTCGGGGAGGGGCCGGGAGGTGGGATGTCCACCCAGCCAAGGACCAGGGTGGTGAGCTGGGCAGCTCTCTGCTCCCAGGGCTGAGCGAATGAATCCAACCCAGCCTGGATTCCTTCCTCCTCCGTGGCCCTGGCTGAGCTGTGGCACAGCCATACTCATGCCCAGGGTGCCAATCCCACGGGATCACCTTCCTGACCCATTCCTGGAGATCACAGCGTGCTCACCCTCTGCTCCCAGGGAACAAGAGACAGGGCAAGAGTGAACAGCCTCAAGTTGTGCCAGGGGAGGTTTATACTGGATAGCAGGGGAAAATTCCTCATGGAAAGGGTGGCCAGGCATTGGAACAGGCTGCCAAGGGATATGGTGGAGCCTCCATCCCTGCAGGGATTTAAAAGCCCTGTGGATGTGGCACTTGGGGACATGAGTGGTGGCCTTGGCAGAGCTGGGAAGTGGTTGGACATGGTGATCTCAGAGGGCTTTTCCATCCTAAAACCCTATGAATTTATCATTGATTTATAGATTTTTTTTATTATTTTATGTAAACAACTATTACTTAATAGATATAGTACATAAAATACATAGTTATATAACATAATAATTGTTATTATTATTTATATTATCGATGCTCTTTATATAATTTATATTATTATTTTATTTTTCCTTACGTCCTGTTTTCCTCCAGGAGAAAAACTAATTTGAAGGTGAATAAATACAAGCTATTCCTAGAGTTTATTTTACTGGATGTCCAAGTGAATGTACTGTGCATGTTTTTTCTGATTTTAGAAGCCTTATGTTTCAAAAGACATCAAAAAACAGGTCAGGAACCAAAGCCATTCCCTGTGTCCTGTCCCTCCATGCCTTGTCCCCAGTCCCTCTCCAGCTCTCCTGAAGACCCTTTAGGACCTGGAAGGGGCTCTCAGGTCTCCCTGGAACCTTCTCTTCTGCAGGTGAACACCCTCAGCTCTCTAAATAATAGGGATTGTTCATTATTGAACCTGTGCAGGGTTTAATCCTCCCACCATCTCCCAGCCTGCTGAAGGACCTTTCAGCCAAGGATCTTTGGCTTTCCTTTTTGTAAACCCGGTGGCTGAAGACAAATCCCCAGGGAAGGGGATTCCTGGGATATTAGAGATGGCTTTGGAGGGTTTGTTCCAGCAGCATAAACCAAAGCAATGTTGGAGAACGTTAAGGAGTGAAAGACTTGGCTTTGTGTTTTCCTTTT
The DNA here is from genome assembly GCA_013397135.1 of Pachyramphus minor. NCBI lineage: Eukaryota > Metazoa > Chordata > Aves > Passeriformes > Tyrannidae > Pachyramphus > Pachyramphus minor. Next base: position 84,634 of record VYXB01001746.1, on the reverse strand, counting down.
TACCCATCCAACCTGCATTTTCCAAGAACCTCAAGCTTTTTTTCCCTAGAAACTCACATTTGACTTCTAGAACACACTTGAAAGGAGTTTCAAATTCCACCACAGTTTAAAAACCAGATTTTTCTGAGAGAATGGGGATTTTTTAATAAAAATGGTTGGTTTTTTATACAAGGAATGCTTGGAATGACTCATGTTAAAGCTTTTCTCTTACACCTTGGCTGTAGGACTCTTTGCCACCAAATAACTCACAAGAGGAACGAAACTAAACCAACAGCAAGGCTTTCAGCAAATTAAAATAATAATGATAACAATAATTAAAATAATAAGAATAAGAATAATAAAATAGAGGGCATGAGAAGGAAACAAATCAAACACTGCACTCAGAAAAAAAAGAAAGGCAAAAGACGAGGATGGCAGTTGCACTGAATTTTGGGATAAAGAAACGAGTGTCATACCTTTTTAAAAATTCCATATACTCAGTATGCTTGATGAGGCCAGTCCTCATCATTATTGTTTGAAAACATTGCCGATCAATAGCCCAAAGTTTCACATTTACGAGAGCTGGAAAGAAAAAACAAACAAGGGGAAAAGGTGATTAGCAAAGAAGGTTGGAGCTGGTAAATCCTGCTGTGAACTGAGGAGGGAAACGTGGGGCATGGGGAAGCACGGACCTGGGACACACTCCAGACCCGATTTCGGGAGGTTTTCAGGGCATTATCCAGCAAAATTAAGTAAGAATTCATCCTTCTCCCAAAGGAGATCACAAATTCTTCCTTGACTTCAAGGAGATTTTCAAAAGAGGGACATTTCCAGAACCAAGCCCTGTTATATCCTAGTAGTTAAACACTTCCCAGTCTGGGAAGTTTTGAGATGTTTTTTCTCCCAACTTCAGTTTGGCTCCAACACTTCCATGTAAATGGTCCAGATTTCCATCTGAGATATTTGCATGAACTACAAATGCTTGAATAAATACAGTTTATAACAGTTGCTCCTTAGAGAAACAGTTTAATTAAACAGAACTAGTCTCAAGACCTCTAAACTTGCATTAATTCAGGGTTTTTTTCAGAGAGTCATCGCAGTAAATTCCATCCCCTTCTTCTCATTTCATTGCAGGAAAGAGCAACGAGCAAACAGACTTTCAGCAAAATATTTACAAACATTCTCACTGATAAAATCGAAGCAATTCATTTGCTTTGATTTGCTGGTCCTTAAGTTCCCAAACCTCCTGGTTTTTAATGAGTTTTTATCCCTAACTGCATTTGCAGGGTTGAAAAACCTTCAAAGTGCAAATTCAAATATTCATTCTAGGATTGCACAGCAGAATTAAAGGAGAGCATCATATCCTTTAAAGCCTCTTCTTGTTTTCAATGAAAAAACTCCTTTTTGAGAAGCATTTCTAGTTTTAAAAGCAAATTGATAGGGAAATAATGACCTTTGGTATTTAGAGATTTATGTAAAAATTTAGTTTTTCACTCTCTTCTAAGTGGAAAGGAAAACTAATATGAATAGGATCTCTATTTTTATGGGGCTTCAACTGTATTCTATGAAACAAGAGGGGTTCATGTTTAGGTAAGCTCAATTTAAACAGAAATATGAGAAATTATTATTATTCAAACTGGCGTGTGGGGAGTCACAGAACAGGCTGAGCTCCTGCTGTCCTGGCTGATGATGAGGAGGGCTGAGATCAAACCACAGAAATCTCAGTGAAGTCCTGGTGAATTCCCTGAGAGCAGGAAAATACGATCTAGTAAAGTGGGTGCTTCCACAGAATCCTGGAGTCCCTGGGGTTGGAAAAGCCCTCCCAGCCCATGGATCCCCCCTGTGCCCGATACCCCCTTGTCCCCCAGCCCAGAGCACTCAGTGCCACAGCCAGGCCTTCCTTGGGCACCTCCAGGGATGGGGACTCCAAACCTCCCTGGGCAGCCCCTGCCAAGGCCTCCCCACCCTTTCCAGCCAGAAATTCCTCCTCATGGCCAACCTGAGCCTCCCCTGGCCCAGCTGGAGGCCGTTCCCTCTCCTCCTGTCCCTTGTTCCCTGGGAGCAGAGCCCGACCCCCCCCAGCTCCCCCCNTGTGCCCACACCATGGCTGGCACAGCCCAGGGGCCCTTGGCCTTCTTGCCCCCCTGGGCACACCCGGGCTCGTGTCCAGCCGCTGGCACCAGCACCCCCAGGGCCTTTCCCAGCTTTCCAGCCCCTCTGCCCCAGCCTGGAGCTGCAGGGGTTGGGGTGACCTAAATTCAGTGAAAGAAAAAGCAGGGATTTCCTCCTGCCTGCCCATTCCAGGATAGTTTACACTCAGTGTAATGTGTGATTATCACCCAAGGCACTGGAAGTGTCCAAGGCCAGGCTGGACAGGGCTTGGAGCAACCTGAGCTAGTGAAAGGTGTCCCTGCCCATGGCAGGGTGTTGGATCTAGACGAGGTTTAAGGTCCCTTCCAACTCAAACTGTTCTATGATACCATGAAAAAATACATATATAGACACGGAGATATATTTTATACATAATGCATGGAACATAATTTATAATTTTATAGACATAATGCATGTAATTCCATAATACATTATTCCATATTTCAATAAATCCACATGTACCCCCCTGACTGCACACACCAGCCCCATGACAAGGTCCAGGCAGCTCAGGAAAAGTTAAGTGCAGACAATACAGTTCTGTATTAATTCCAATCACTACTCATACTTTACCCTCNCTCAGTGTAATGTGTGATTATCACCCAAGGCACTGGAAGTGTCCAAGGCCAGGCTGGACAGGGCTTGGAGCAACCTGAGCTAGTGAAAGGTGTCCCTGCCCATGGCAGGGTGTTGGATCTAGACGAGGTTTAAGGTCCCTTCCAACTCAAACTGTTCTATGATACCATGAAAAAATACATATATAGACACGGAGATATATTTTATACATAATGCATGGAACATAATTTATAATTTTATAGACATAATGCATGTAATTCCATAATACATTATTCCATATTTCAATAAATCCACATGTACCCCCCTGACTGCACACACCAGCCCCATGACAAGGTCCAGGCAGCTCAGGAAAAGTTAAGTGTAGACAATACAGTTCTGTATTAATTCCAATCACTACTCATACTTTACCCTCACATTTATCCTGCCTTAATGATAAACAGATGCTTTAATAATGGCTAATCAGGGTAGAGATTTAAATGTCAGGAAGATCCTTATAATCAAGTGTGAGCTTCATCTCCTGTTGTGCTTAAAACCCTCTGTCAACATGTTAGAGGCTTACTGAAGGAACAGAAGGAACTGTCTAAGATTTGATGCTATTAAAGGCTTCAAAGTTATGTATTTAAGATTGCCCTGAGATGAAAAATGTGTCTCTGGGATGTGTAACACAAAGTCGTCTCCACCGTGAAGAACTGAGTTAGAGCAGATGCAGACAGAGGTGACACACAGATTTTCTGGTCCAACCCCAGATTTTCTCTGATTTTCTGAGAATATCCTTTTCCCTGACTGCAGGAACTACAACCATAAAGGAACAGGAGAAATAAAACCATGGAAAGAGATGTGTCCATGCCTCTCTGTGAGCGGAGCTTCCTTACTCAATAATAGCAAATATCACCCTGCAATCCCAGCAGCTCGACTGGAGTTATGCTACAATTAAAGTTTATTGCCTCTTTTACATTTTTTCATGCTAAAATGCCATAGCTGGGGGTTCTTTTTATTGGACAGGGATGCCCAGGCCTGGGAGCTCTCTATGGTACCAACATGCAATTTTAGGAGCTCTCCAGCTGAGGGTATTGGATGATGCTCTGCAAGTCTGCAGAACACTTGAATTCCATGTTCAAGGAACAGATTTACCTGACTCTGAACCATTAAATGAAAGGGATGTGATTCAAGGGCTGAAAACAAAGCAAAATGATGTGGAAAAAGAGGGAAGAGTAGGAAGAGCCCAGGTAGAGGAATCGGGGTTTCATGGGTCAAAACTGGTTGGGGGTGGAGATATTACCATTCAGGTTTAGATCTGAAGTGTTTGTCATGGTTAAGACAATTTCTGCTGCCAGGTTGACTGAAATTATTTCAATCAATCATTCCAGTGAATTCCTTGCACTCCTCTCCACATCAAAATCACTGATTAAAGCAAATAAACAAATTNGACAATTTCTGCTGCCAGGTTGACTGAAATTATTTCAATCAATCATTCCAGTGAATTCCTTGCACTCCTCTCCACATCAAAATCACTGATTAAAGCAAATAAGCAAATTTCTCCCTTGAGCCTTCCCTTCTCCAGGTGAACACCCCGCAGCCCTCTAAATAATAGGGATAGTTTATTATTGAACCTGTCCAGGGTTTAATCCTCCTAATTTTCAATTTTGCCTGCTGAAGGACAAAGTTTTGGCTGCTTTGCTCCTTTTCTTCTTTTGGACCCTGTGGCTGAAGGTCATCAACGTTGGGGTCAGCTCTGAGCTGCTCCTGCGTCACATGCAAAGGCAGTGAAATAGGGGGGAACTGGAAAGGCTGAAGTGAAAATATTTACAGAAAAGCCATGTAAGTAGTGTTTATGTTATATGGCTTTTTATTGTTTGTTATTGTTTATATATATGTATGTATGTATGTATATATACAGCTGGTGAAGCCGTTAACATTACAAGAAGCCTTAAATCCTTGAAATCAGAGCAACCAGAGAGCAGTGCCAGGATTATTTCCAGATTAAATGCAGTGTTCATGTGGCCCTGCAAACTTTTCACTTCTTCCCAAGTTTTTACTTCGAGCTCAGTGAAGCCTTTCCAAGCTTTTTTCAAGGATCACTGGGTGAATCATCTGCAACTCAAGCACTTGCTGGCAGCATTATCCAACCTGAAACTTATTATTCCCTTCTCCCCAAGCTGGAATTTGTCACCTCCCTTTTGCTTTTGGGCCATTTTATTCAAATGACTGTTTGTTTATCCACCTTCGGGCAAAGAACCAGCAGCATCTTCATGTCCTCAGGGCCTTTTGGGCAGACAATATATAAAATTTCCACTCAAATTTAAACACCCTCCCATGTGGGGTCTGGTTTTGCAGGATTATTGTGCCCATTGCTATGAGGGGAAACACAGCCATTGCCAGTTGCTCAGGTTTTGTCCTGTTTATCAACCAAAATGAGGATGGAAAGCACATTTAACTAAGCAGAGGGAGCACACAGAATTATTTCAGCCCGTTCTGGGATTCCATGATAACCCTGCCTTTGCATGAGAGATATTCAATTTAACAGCAGTAAAAAGATCTGACAACATCCATCAGCCCATGCTAAGGACAATAATCTCAATAAGTAAGCAGACACCACAGAGGATCCCAGGGCTTTTCTTGCTACAAGAGCCAACTAACCCAAAATCTGCCCCACAATCCACTTTCACCCAAGCCTTCAAAGAAAATCCCACGTCTCCTGATGGGTTATTTCGGAATAACACTACCCTGGGTGTTTTTATTCATTGAAATGTTTCCCTCAGAGCATGTATTGTCATTTGGTTTGATCCAAAATAACTCCCAGTCTTTGTTGGCTCCCAAAAATGTCTCCATCCTCTTCTGAAGGCTTGTGACTCCTTGGCCCTAATGAGAAGGGGTGACAAGGGAAGTGTTCAACTGAGTCAGGTCTTTTCCTCAGAATTTCAAAACATCTGTACTACAAATGCCACTAATTAATTTTAATATGCTCTTTTCAAACTCACGGATATTTTATATAACCTTTACCATGGCACCTCTTACTCATCCTGTATAAATGTAGTTCTACTCTTCCTACCTCCCTACAATACAGAGGGTTTTCTGGGTTTTTAATTAATCCTTGGATGAGCATGAGCTCACAAACTACTTCAGAAATCAAAATTATTCCAGTACTGAACATTGAAAGCTGAAATAATTCCTTATAGTTAAGGAAGAAGAAACGGAAAGCCCCCAAAACTCCTTCCAAGTCCTATTTTGAGCCAGATGGAGAGTGATGTGGGATTAATGGAAAGCCAACAAGGGTCTAGTGCAGGTCAGAAGCCTCAAATTTAGTTGCTCAAACGACTGATTTAACACACTGAACACAAGAGGGGTTGAGGTAAAATGTCTCCAACTGTTTGAGGAAGGAAAAGGAGAAAACAACCAAAATGTCTCAGCCTGGGACACATCAGCTCCAAGGCAAGATCACAGGAGCATCACCAAGAAAGAGGAATGAGGAAAGTAAAATATTGCTGTTAAAAGAGACACATCAGTTCTGGCTCATTGCCTAAAGGAGCCCCAAACCCGAGGAAAACGAATATCCACAAGGAAAGGAGGTATCCTAACACTTAATAAAGGGGTGAGGCAGCTCAGGGAGACTCCCCAGCCTGGAATCCCACCTCCTGGAATACAGGTGGGGCAGGCCCAGGGCTCTGTGTTTTGGGAAGGGGGGAATTGCTCTGATGCTCATGAAGAAGGAAAGCCCAGAAGAATTGTGGGGTACATTGCGGGATTGGGGCAAAAAGAGTAGAGGTCCTAAAAGCAGATGGAAATCCCAGGTGGAAACACCTGCAAAGTCAGTTGTTTCTTACAGAAGTCTCTCCCTGAGTTCTGCAACCCAACTTGACACTAAAAGACCCAAAATAAGCTGTTCGACTTCATCAACTGAGTTTTTTTCTAAGTCACAACATCACACGGGTCCAAGGAATGAAGTTTCAGCTCCGAGTTCTCAAGAATGGGTTTGGAAGGACAACAGGTTTTTTTAAGAGCTGTTCACAAAGTAACAAACGGTTGTTTTACAGCTCTTCCTTTTCAGCTCCAGGTGCTGCCTGACTATTTAGGCTACAAAAGTACTTCCTATGGCCAACTTCCAGCTTATTGAAGGAGAGGGAGCAGCAGGGGGTCACGTGGAAATGCATTTGCACAGCCAGACACTCTCATTTGTAATCCTGCACCACGGGGCACCTTAATTCATGGTAGCAACCCAGAGGAAAGCGCCAGTAGGGACAGTAGGGACAACTGATTGACCAGGGACACTCTTCCAGCCAGATGCTTTGATTGATTGCAAAGGCCAATTAATGTGGTTCTTAAAATAGAGGAGGAGATGGAGAAGAAGCAGAAGGAGCAGGAGCAGAAGCGGAAGAACCACAAGAAGCAGCAGAAGGAGAGGCAGACACAGAAGAAGCAGCAGCAGGAGAAGCAGAAAAAGCAGCAGAAGAAGCAGAAGAAGCAGCAGAAGAAAAAAACAACAAGAAGAAGACACAAGAAAAAGAAGAAGCAGTAGAAGAACCAGAAGAAAAATCGGGAGAAGTAGCAGAAGAAGAGGCAGGAGTGGGAGCAGAAAAAACAGAAGCAGAAGAAAAAGCAGGAGCAAAGCAGAAGAACCAGAAGCAGCAACAGAAGGAGCAGAAGAGGCAGAAGCAGCAGGAAAAGGAGAATAAGAAGCAGCAGAAAAAGCAGTGAACTGCTGAAGGATTTATATATATATATATAAATATACATAAAGCAAAGCACTGAAATAAATCATTCCAGAACTGAAAGACTGCTGAGAGCTGAACCCCACAATCCCCTCTGCAGCAGTGACAGGACACAATAAAAGGGAAATAATCCCAATATTTGCTCCAGCCTCCAGGAAGAGGCTCCCTTTTCCAGCTGGGATATTGTTTCCCCAGGAAAAGGGACAGAGGGACAAGCCATCTCCCCTTCAGAGGCTGCAGGGAAAACACTCTCCTGAGAAAGCCAACTGTTCCAATTCTTGGGGTCACCTTTACCCTCAGTCTTCTCTCTCTTCTCTCTACAAGCCTTAAAAGTTATTTTCTGTGCCAGACCTTAATTCACACTCTGGGAGGATGGTAGCAGGAAAAAAAAAATGCTTTTTCTCCATTTAAATCAAAATTCACTCAGATTTCTGACCCACAAACCAGATTTAGGTGGGATAGTGGGAAGGAATTGTTCCCTGTGAGGGAGGGGAGGCCCTGGCACAGGGTGCCCAGAGAAGCTGTGGCTGCCCCTGGATCCCTGGAAGTGTCCAAGGCCAGGTTGGACGGGGCTTGGAGCAACCTGTGCTGGTGGAAGGTGTCCCTGCCCATGGCAGGGGCTGGGACTGGATGGTCTTTAAGGTCCCTTCCAACCCAAACCATTCTCCAATAAAATTCAGTTGGTACAAACTTGACCATGTCCAGCAGCAGAAGGGAAGATGTTGTTCCCTTGCACCACATTCAGCTGTGTATTTTCAGCAGAATGCTGCACAAAATCCTAAAATTTAATATAACACAAAATCCCCCGTTGTTGCCATCTGCAAGTAAAGCCAAACCTTCAGCTATGAGCTCGAACAACAATATTTTGAGAAATCCAGAACAGTTAAATTCTGCCTTGGTGGAGCACTAGGAATATTAACCAGCTAAAAAACCCCCAACAACACAGAAAACCTCTCTCTGTGATTAAAAAGAGGTAGTTTCCTCACTGAATTTTACAGTAATTCTCCATTTTTAAGCTATTTCCTTATTTCCCAAGAGCAGCATTTCTCACACAACAGTTAAATATCCCATGCCCAGACTTTTCCCTCTCATTACCTATTTCCAGCAAGTGCTGGATGGAAACTTGTCCCATCCTGTGGGAGGCCTGTGGTGTTACCTGGGTACTGAAGGTCTGTCCTGATGGATTTGCTGTCTCAAAGGGCACAGGGGGGATGCAGAGCAGGGGCTGGATGGACACTCTGCCTGCCACATCCACCCCCATAATCCAGGGTTATGTGTCTCTGCCCTCTGGAAAAGTGGGGGGGGCTTCACCTTTCAAACAAATTCTAAACTCAAACAAGACCCCATCCCATGGGAGCTGGAAACAGCAGAGGCAGCAAGGTCATCACTGAATGCCTGGATGGTTTGGGTTGGAAGGGATCTTTCATCTGCCATGGGCAGGGACACCTTCCACAATCCCAGAATGCTCCAACCTGACCTTGGACCCTTCCAGGGATCCAGGGGCAGCCACAGCTTCTCTGGGCAACCTGGGCCAGGGCCTCCCCACCCTCACAGGGAACAATGCCTTCCCAATATCCCATCTCTCCCTGCTCTCTGGTAGTTTGAATCCATCCCCTGTGTCCTCCATTGTCCCATGTCCCCCCATCCCACGTCCCTCCATTGTCCCTCCTCCATGGTCCCTCCATCCCTTGTCCCCAGTCCTTCTCCATCTTTCCTGTCAGCTCCCTTCAAGCTCTGATCATCTGTTCTTTTCCTGGGCATCATCCTTGTATCAGGGATGTGATTCCTGGATCAAGGCACTGGGACCCTCCCTCTCCCTTGTGCTGGTGGCAAAACTCCAGTGGCGAAAACCCCCCACACAGCAGGGAGAAGATCCTGGGATGCTACATCTTTTCCCATGGCTCACACCCTGCTGAAATCCTGGTGGGCTTTTCCCAGCTCCGGGAATTCCACAGCAAACCGTGGTGCAGTGCCTGTGGGAACAGGGTAAGTGCAGCTTCCCTTCTCCTGGCAGAGACACAGGAATGTTTAGTTCCAGAACATTCCCTCTCCCCATCTCCTTCCTTCTCTGCCTGTTCTGCCAGCACATTGACTTCAACCAGCAAGCCCATTCCAGAGTCTGTATTCCCTTCTATTCAGTCCCAGAGTTCATATTTTGGGATATAATTCTTCAACAAATTGCTGCCTCCTTGATAAACTCAGAATTGTGGCCAAAGAAGGGACTGCAGGCTCAGCTTCCCCCAGAAAAACTCAGTTTGGGAAGTATTAGTCCAGCCCTGCCCATCCATACTGTGAGGAGACAAAGCACTCCCTGCTCCAACCTGGCACTACTGGTCACATTTCGCAGGGATTATTCCCTCCCTGTATCCAGACTTCCTGGTGAGTGTGCAGATAACAAGGACTGGATCCCCCTTCCTCTGATGCTGGTTGAAATTTGGTTATTCCCATGGGGATCACCCCGTGCCTCCCCAGCTGCCACTGACATCGCAGGGATTGGGAGGCAGCACCTCCAAGCAAAGCTGTGCTGGGAGTGCAACCCACTGGCAAAGTTTTATCCCTGTGGATAAAAGCAGTCAAAGAAGATCAGAAATTAGCCCCATGCACTGATTGTTTGCTGGCTTAGGGCAAAAGAGACAGCTGGCTCCAAATCCAGCTATGTGAGGATAGCCAGAAGCAATCAGCAGGAAGCTCCTCTCCAGGAAATCCTTTCTCCCTTTCCTCAGTTTGCTGATCACAGCAAAAAACCCCCAAAGATTAAATCCTTAAAAATAGCCTGGACAGCTGCCACCTCCTCCAGGGGAAGGGTTTGTGATATCCACATGGCTCTGGGATCACCACCAGCTTCTCCCACCACCATTCCCTCCCCACCCCTGTCCTGAGCCTGCAAATCTTGGAAGCACCCGTCCAAGGTGGCAGAGCTGGACCTTCATTTTCCTTGTGTTTAATGGGATCCATGAGAAGCCATTTTTTCCAAGGCATTAAATACAGGATCCAAAAAGGAAATCCCACCCTGGATTCCCTGAGATCAACTCACGGGCTCTCAGTACCAGCTGCAAGGGACACTTGGGAATACAAGAGATTCCCAGGTGTTTAGAGGAGTTGTTAAAGGCCACACAGCAATTCTGGCTGTTGATTCATGCACACAGCAAATCAAAACCCCTTGCTGACATGCTGAAGCATCATTCTATCATTCCAGATCGTTCTGACTTGGATGAAAAATGCTTCCAACTTACAATAAGTGTGGCAGCTGTTGGCTGAACTGCAACAGAGCACTTCAGTGCTCACAAATCATGTTGAAAATAGAGAATTAACAAGATTTTCCATTCCTATTATAACATTTATGAATTATTTTAAAGTGTCCCCTGTCCCCAGCCAGCAGCAAGTTTCCATAAGTCACAGAACACTTGCTGGAGCAGCCCAAAGGAGAGCAGGGAACACAGTTAAGATGCACTGAAGATGCTTCCCTGCCAAGTGTGCTCCTGGATTTGGGAGGGGACTCCCTGCCAGTGCTGCTGGTCAGGATTTCTTTTCCTTTTTTTTAAGGATTGAGAGCCAGCAGGGAGCTCAGCTGTTAGGGAAGAAAAGACATGGAAGAGTGGACCCAACAAGCAGGGAGGTTTAAAATCAGGATTACAGCTGGATTTGGTTGTTTGCAGTTGGTAAGGAGAGATGTGAAGGAACAGGGCAAAGGAGAAGGTGGCCAGCACAGGGAAAACCAGAGTGAGGGAAACTTTGATAAACCTCAGGACAACTTCAGGTAAACTTGGGACAGGCAGAGTTAGGACAGACCAAGGCAGATGTGATCATAGAATCCCAGTAGGGTTTGGGTTGGAAGGGACCTCAAAGCTCACCCCATCCCACCCCCTGCCATGGGCAGGGACACCTTCCACTAGCCCAGGTTGCTCCAAGCCCCGTCCAACCTGGCCTTGCCTGTGAACTTCAGCACATGGACTGGTGCTTCTGCATCTGCCCCAGCTTAGGATGGAAGATGGAAGAGGGAGAAGATGGACACTGAAGGACAATCTACTCTCCTAATCCACAGGGAAGGCATTTTTACAGCTCCTTTCCAACCCCCAAGCAGTTCAGCCCATACAGCCAAGCAGGCTGGAGCAGTTCCAGGGAACACTTCAAGAGAGACCCGGAGGGGCTGGAG
>VYXB01001746.1:45760-73027 GCA_013397135.1 Pachyramphus minor | reverse complement strand
CTCAGTGCTCTGGGCTGGGGGACAAGGGGGGCATCAGGCACAGGGGGGATCCATGGGCTGGGAGGGCTTTTCCAACCTCAGGGATTCCGGGATTTATTTCTTCCCAAACAAAGAGGAGCTCGGAGTTCTAATTAAACAGAGAGAGAACACCACACTTCCCGTTTTCCACACCACCATCAAAAGCTACCTCTCCACACACACTGAACCTCGTGCAAAGGCCACATTTCAGGTACCTATTTCTTCTGGTTCAGGGAATTGTACCATTCCTGTGTTCCAAAATTTTGATTCTGTGAGGCACAGAAGGTGCTGGACAGGCTCCAAAGCACCACACATGTAAATATATAGATATATAGACATAAAAAAGAGCATATAAGCAGATTCCAGCAGCATTATTTATGTGTTTGAAGCCTCCCTCATTGCACATATTCCATTCATTTGCCCTTTGGGCCACATCCTGATATGGAAATGACCCAGAATTAGGCCTTTAATGAGAAATAAAGTGTTCTCTGCAGGCCCTGAAATGCAGAATGAGATCAGAGTGAGACCAGACACAGAACAACCCCCATGCCAAGTGTTTTTTCCACATTTATTCCTTTCCACGCCTTTGTTGCCACAATGAGACAGGTCCGTCCTGGGCTTCAGTGATTTTGGCCAGGGAGAATTTAATCCCTAACATTTATCTTTATGGCTTGGAATCTTTGCAAAATGGGTTTGGGTTTGTTTGTTTTTTTTTTTCCCCCTGTGTTCTTCAGAGATCCGCTTCCAGGCTTATTAAACATGGATCATCAGCACGAATTCCAGCAGGAATTCCAGTGGAATTGGCTCACTTTGACAGAGTTTGAACAGCAAAGACTCCAGTTCCTTTACTGAGGCCTGGGAGTTCGGAGAAATGGCTTCTCATTTGGATCTTGAATTTTTTCCCCCCACTTTCTCTTCCATAAAAACAGTGGAAGACATTATCTGGCAGGAAGCAAAGCAGACAATGGCACTGTGGAGCCAAGGCAGCCTCACTTATTCCTGTGCCAAGGAAAAAGCCCAATCTTCTCCCCAAGCCTTGGAACTTGACACATTTCTGCAATTACACTGATGAAAAGCTATGAAGTGACCCTTGAGGAGACGAACTGCATCTGGGCTCCTTCTCCAGCCATGTCTCCCCACAGAACACCAATCAGCAGGTCAGGATTTCCCTGAAATAGCCACCACAGTGCCCAAAAAAATAAGATTTCTTTGGAAAGGTTCCTACAACAAGGAAATTTCGAAATTCATTGGAAAGGCCTTTGTGGCACAGGAGAAATACATGGGAGAGGGCCACGCTGGAATTACTGAATGAACTCAGTTGGATCCTTTTTTGACCAAAACTGGCTGGATGATATTGATGCCTCATCCTTGTGCACCAGGCTTGGTCCAGAAGGTTTGCATTCAAAGGTTTCTGCTGCAAAGCCACCCAGTTTAGTGCCCCTGTGAAAATGCAAAGTCCAAACTGCCTCTACAGCCTCAAAAGAGAGAAAAAAATAACATAAAAATGAGGAAATCTGTTTGAAGGATATGGAAAGGAGAGACAAAGGGAAAATAAAAGTGGTGGCATAAAAACTGTCTGAACCATCTCAACTATCCACGAAATGGCCCTAATGAGGCAATAAAACAATGCAAGGGTTGAACATCAAAGTGCAAGAAGGTGTGAGGAGGAAAAAACACAACCTTTAAGACTGGTGGTTGTACCCGGATGAGGGAAAACCAGAGGTGGGCACAGACTCCAGCAGGAGAAACCCAAACCCACAGAGTGGAACCCACCAGAGATTTCTGAGGAGCACCAGGAAGGAGGTTGAGAGTGAAGCCTCTTCCAGACCCACCAAAGGTTTCTGGAGAACCTGCAGGATCTGTGATGCCAAGGTTTAAAAGAAGGATGGAAAGGAGATGAAGTCAGGGCAGAAAAGCTGGATCAGGCTCCGGGAGCTCCCTGACCTCCTACACCCAGGAGACACAGAAAAGGGACCAGAGCAGGAGCAGAAAGGATTTACAGCAAACAGATGGTGAGGGACTGCCTGGAGGGTGCCTTTAATATCCAGGAACACGCTGCTGTGGCTGTTCATTGGATCCTTCCAGCACACAATCCCTCCCTTGGCAATAAAGGCAAAAGAAGGGGTGGGAAATGCAGCACAGCTTTGGAAACAGCTCCCAGAGGCTTTGGGAGAACTGCTCTGCTCAGTCTAATTTCCAGACCCAACCACATCAGTCATGGTGTGGCAGGAATAGGGAAGAGGAGTCAGTACAGCTCCTCCTCAGGGCAGGAACAGGGTGTCAGGCTCCTGAAACGTGGCACGTGGAAGGGCTGACCTCACTGGAATGGGAATTCCAAGAGAGTTTTGGACATGGTCTCTTAATAAAGAAACTCAGGGGGGTTAAAGACAGAGAGCACAAGAATCTGGGAATGTGTAAGGGGATTCCTGCTGTCCAGCATGCTCAGAGGAACAAGGGGAAGGTGAGAGTGAAGGAAAGGGGGGTGAAGTTTGATAACCACATAAGACTTGTTGGAGAGAGAAGGTGAAGAACTCTGTTGAACTCTGTGTATTGCAGACACAAAATGGGGCTGGATTAGGATGCAAAATGATGCAGGAGGGGAAAGCTGACTTTGCCAACACAAGGGTGTTACAGCTGTGCAGAAGCCACCATGCAATGGGCTCTTAAATCACCAGCCTGGAGTTCACTGGTCAAAATGACAAAGTGACTGGGAAAAGAAACAGGGAACCTGGAAGAAAACCCTGCTGTGACACCGTAAAACCTGCTGGGGTCCCTCCCTGCAATCCAATCCCAGCCACTTGGCCAGAACACTGAAGGAAAGTACAGAGGAGCACAGAAAAGGGGAGGAGAGGAGGATTAGGAACATCCCTCTCCACTCACAGCTGCACCCAGAAAACATCCTTTGGAAACCCTGTTTTTACCTTGTAGGACCAGCCATAGCTCCCAGCTGGAGTTCCTGAGGTCACTGGCACTGTGGCTTCCACTGCACACCATATCCAGGCCTGGAAAATCAGTGTCACTGTGGGGACAGGATGTCACCTCAGCTGTGTCTGTGCAGCCCTGGATTTCAATCCTGTGCCACAAGGGACAGGGAAGTCTGGGAAACTGAATTACCACTGCCCACCATGGACAAGTAACTAAAAACTGATGAATGGTGAAGGGCTGCTGAAAACAACCATCCCTGCATTAAAAATGCGGGGTTTGGGTACAAACTGCTCCACCAAACTCCAACCCAGCCAAAGAGGCCAAAGGGACCACTCAGCTTCTGCTGGTTTGCCATATGCCAGCACAAGGGGCAGTGCTTTTCTCTGGAAAAGGCAGGAAAAGGCTTTTGTGAAGCCCAAACTAATAAATTCTCAGCCCACCTGTCCTCAGGGGTGACTCTGAGAAGGAATAAGGACACATCTGGTACCTGAGAAAAGCTCAGTGCTTATGAGGGATCAGCAGCCCCAGGGGAAACCTGGCCTGGTGCTCCCAGCTCAGATTTAAGGGAAGCTATAAAACCCACCCCAAAGGACTGGAAACTTCCAGGGAACCTCTTACAACTACCTGGCAGTAAAAAAAAACAAACCAGGAAATCTTCACAGGTTTTTCCACCCCACCTCCAGCTGTGCTCTCCAGCAACTCACCATGAAGAGCTTTCCCTCTGCTGATGGGAGACTTCCACACAATGCAAGAAAAACAGGATATACTGATTAAATCTTCCTTCCAGGTTCTTTGAGCCCCCAAAGATCACCCTAAACCGCACTGGAGCCACTGGGAGCCAACATATCCTCTCTTCTAAGCTCCATCTCAGGAGGAGTGAAGAAATAAATGCCCTTCCAGGGCTTAAAGGGGCTCCAGGAGAGGGACCGGGGACAAGGGATGGGGGGACAGGACACAGGGAATGGCTTCTCTGGGCACCCTGTGCAGGGCCTCCCACCCTCCCGGGGAAGGATTTCTCCCTCGATGCAGGGGTTCTGTGTCTCCCTTCGGCCTCTCAAGGGGTCTCCCCTTCGGAACATGGCGCAAAGGCATCGGGAATGTCAAGCACAAGGATTTTTAAAAAGCTGGGTGAGTGGTTTTCATATTCCAGCCAGTTTCAAGAGCAGGACTTGCACAGAAGTTCACTGATATTCAGCTCTAGACACTCCTCTGTGCCAGCTGAAGGCATTGGGATTTTTAACCTCTAAATCTTGTACCAAAGGAAATTAGTTTTTCCTTGAAAAAGAGATGTTTTTTGTCAAGATACAGTGACAGGAACAGAATCATCAAATTTTAGAACAGTTTGGGTTGGAAGGGACCTCAAAGCTCATCCAGTCCCACCCCCTGCCATGGGCAGGGACACCTTCCACCATTCCAGGTTGCTCCAAGCCCCACCCAACCTGGCCTTGGATACTTGTAGGATGCACCATCCACAACTCCATCCCAGCATGTTTTTTAAACACAAAAATCCTGTCCACAAACCTGGGGGCTTGAATCTGTGGATTCTTATTCAAGCAGCTGAGCGAGGATGTCACAATTCCCCCCCGCAAACCAGAGCCAGAGCCTGAGCCCATGGATGTGGAAGGAAAGGGATTGCGATGGGCAACGCGGCGCTGTCACGTAGGAATGATGACTGCTGTCAAACTGAAGGGCTGTCAAACATCCCAGTGCCTTATCTCCCTTCTCTTTGGCAGCACAAGGAACCAGGATGAAAGGAAAAAAACAGTTCCCTGGGCTGTGGGTGATGAGGGTGCTACAAGTGGCATAGCAGCTAACAGGAAATGCTCCACTCACTCAAATCCACCTGTAGCTCTGTTGCCAGCAGCTAAACTGGCTCTTCCTGAGCTGATTTGAATCCAGCCAAATAGGCAAAGCTTTTTAAAAGCATGGACGTGGACTCTGGGGTCGTGCCCCTGCTTTTCACCAGTGGAGCATTTGATCACTTAATGTGGGAATCAATCAAAAATCACTCAGTCACTGCAAGGTCTGAAATGTCTCATTCTGGCCAGGAACTGAGTCTGGTTTTGGACTAACATCAAGCTCTGTCAGGTGTAATCAAGCCTGAGATCTGGAAGTCCTACAGTACTTAATGCCAGGACACAAAACACGCCCTGCCAGGTTTGTCCCACTGAAATTCCTCACTGGAGGGGTTGGTACCTGAGATCCCAAAGCTCAGCACAGGCTGGAAGGTCCTTCACAAACACTGACAACAAATAACACCCTTTTAGGATGCAAACCAAGACTAAAACACCAGAGTAGAACTGTTTTGCCACTTGTAAGACTGTTTTATCCCTCACTTATTAACTCATGCTTCCCTAAGGAGCCAGGTGATGGTGAGAGTCGAGCTGAATGACACTCACAGAGCATTTATGAACACGACAGAGGTGACAAGGCTGGCAGGTAATTCCAGCCTGGGTTTTAACTTCAAACCCTGTGATTTGCATTTTTGGTCGCTCTCTTTCTTTGGAAAGCATTTCATAACCCTTTTTTCCAGACATGCCAG
Organism: Pachyramphus minor; assembly: GCA_013397135.1. NCBI lineage: Eukaryota > Metazoa > Chordata > Aves > Passeriformes > Tyrannidae > Pachyramphus > Pachyramphus minor. Next base: position 67,542 of record VYXB01001746.1, on the reverse strand, counting down.
CTGGGAGTAGTGGGCTGGAAGGAGAAGCCAGAGCTGTGGGGCTTCTTTGGCTCCCTTCTCCTGCCCTCCAAAAGCTCTTCATCAGCTGTGGTTTGCACTCCAAACAGGACCTCCCCCTACTGAATCACACTGATCATGAGCAGGAGCCATCACCACACTGGTAAACTTTGCTTAAAACATTTAAATCCACTCCCAAAACCTTGCTGAGCTCTATGGAAAGCCTGGAAGAAAATGCCAAAATCCGTGTAACTGCCTTAGGCTGAACTCTTTTTCCAGGGGTCATTATGGAGGAGGCCAAAGTCCCACTGATTTGTTGAAGTGCTGCTTTGGGTCCTCAGTGTCTGAGGGTGGGAGCCAATCCCATATTTTAAGCATTTAATGCACAGGGCAGAATTACTGTTCCCTTCTCCCTTCCTCAGCTAAGGAATAGGTCAAGTTGGAGCAACCTGGCACAGTGGGAGGTGTCCCTGCCCATGGCAGGGGGTGGAACAGGATGAGTCTGAGGTCCTTTCCAAGCCAAACCAATCTAAGATTCTATGATCATTATCCAAACATCCCACCCTGTCATATTTGGGAAGTGTGTAATGTTTCCATTAGCTCTTCCTCTCCTTGACAGGCTGCACCCCCCCCCACCAGTTTCCCAGGAATGCAGATGAGCTCAGCAAGCCTCTGTGGCATAATGAAGTCCTAACCTGGATTACACACTCAACCTTCCAACAGCTTCTTTATTCTTCATTATTAGCATGCAAATATCTTGGATATTCCCTGCCTGGGAACCTGTCGAGGTTGTTCTTACTCAAGGTAAAATGCACAATACTGAACAAACTCTGCAATAGTGGCCTAAAAAGCCAACATTTTTCCTGTAATGTCTGTTAGAATAGTGCAAAACTTATTTTTGAATAGTGCAAAACTTATTTTTGTTAAGGATTTTTCTCTGGTGGCTTTGGGGTAACCCAACTGTGGCCTTCCAGAACCTGAAGGAGCCGACAGGAAACATGGAGAGAGACTGTTCACAAGGGTCTGGAGGGACAGGACACAGGGAATGGCTTCCCACTGCCAGAGGGGTAGTGGGAAGGGATTGTTCCCTGTGAGAGGGGGGAGGGGGTGGGGTGGAATTCCCAGAGAAGCTGTGGCTGCCCCATCCCTGGAAGTGTCCAAGTGTCCAGGGGGTGGGATGAGCTTTAAGGTCTCGTCCAACCCAAACCATTCTGGGATTCCATGGTAAGTAAATCCAACTGATAACCCTGAGAAAGGTGGTCACACCGAGGGTAGAACCCTGTGTTGTCCTGAACAGCTCTCGATGCCCTCAGAGCTCAGCTGAGGTGGCGATGCTCAGCCTCAAGCCCAAGGAATTCACTGGCAGTTTGAGGGGGAAAGTTCTTAGTGAATATAAATTATTATGTTTCAACAAGAATGATTATTATAATAAATATCATCTGTTGGGCATGTCCACAGGATTACTTTTAAGATTAAAAATGCTTGTGCTCACCCTTTTTCTGAAGGCAAAGCTTGCAGGTCTGGAGGAGGAGCCCTAAACATCCACTGTATACTGGAGCTTGATTTTCAGCTTTACAGAATTTCAGAGAAAGAAACTCTAGAGCACCTGAGACTTAAGATGGCATGAAAATCAGGCCAATATTTAACTGCCTGGAATTAGGTAAAATAACTTAAAACCCAGAACAATTCTCTGTATGCTGAGGACAGCACATGTTTCCACTCCAACCCAACCTTTAAAAGCTCATGTCTCCTTCCAGAAACACAAATTCTGTTACATTGCAGTAAGTGATGAGCAGCAAATCCAGTTCCACTCGGCCCTCATTCTGTTTTTGCTGCTTTCCACCTTCTGGGTGGAAGGCCCTGTTCGGGTCCCCTAGAGAGGGTGGGCTTTAATTATAATATTTCCTGGTGGCCAGTGTGTCATGTGCACCAATTTTAATCACATGTGACACTCCCAACCTCAGCATGTTCCCCACAGCTCAGAAATATTGAGTTCAAGCACCCCAGGGTTTGAATTATGAAATATTAAAGGCAATTCATGGCAGTATTTGTAATCTATAAATCCAATTATGTTGCTGCTTGAGTGCATTTGACCCGAAATGGGAAATACAACCCAGCAGCAGGACCTCATCACCCAGTTCCAGCCCCCTGCCAGGGGTGGGGACACCTTCCACCAGAGCAGGCTGGGTTTGAAACAGAAACACGTATTTTATTTACATATCCATATAGATAGAGGTTTATATATGTATAGAAGGCAAACATGGATATATTTGGTGAAATCTGGGCATTCTGAGCAGCTCCCCAAAGCAGCAAAGCTCAGGGTTCGTGTCCTCCTGTAGGAATTGGGCTTTTCCCAGGAAGTCAAAGCCACCAATTTCAATAATCACTTTAATGCTGAATTTCCCTGATTTTATTAGCTCAAATGGCAGCAGTAATCCAACTGCAGCACAGGCTCCTTTAAATCAGAGCACATGCCCTGCCTCTGTCCTAGAACACCCACAGCAAAGCCCCCAAACCAGCCCTCTCAAACCTCAGGGCTGCAGGTTCAAACCTCAACCAGCAGAAATCATTCATCAGAAAATAAACAAAAGAAATATTAAAATTCAACTACATAGGACTCTTGTTTTAAAGAAGATATATTTGTGTTCAACAGGCAACTAAATCGAGAAATACAAAGTAATTAATTTTTTATGCTTTCCCTTACTCTGCAGGTGAAGGTATGACCAGAACTGTATGAATAAAGTTTTAAACATTGTTAAATATATTCTATACTATTCTATAAATTCTATTTTTCTATTTTGTTCCATATATTGTATTTTTCTATTCTATTCTATATATTCCATTTTTCTATTCTATTCTATTCTATATATTCTATTTTTCTCTTCTCCTCTATTCTATTCTAAATATTCTTCCCTTCCCTTCCCTTCCCTTCCCTTCCCTTTCCTTTTCTTTNATTCTTTTTTTTTTTCCTTTCCCTTCCCTTACCTTCCCTTCCCTTCCCTTCCCTTCCCTTCCCTTCCCTTCCCTTCCCTTCCCTATACTCTATTTTTCAATCAGTGTCACCTTTTCTCCTGCCCTGTGTCAGCATTTCAATGCTGTTTAGGAGGTTGTTTTTAATGGATGCCCACAAGTGACACCCAACCCTTCCCTCATTCCCCCCTGATGGTCTGACTGCTTTAATCCCACCCATCTGCCTCCCCACAGTTCAACAACCCAGGTCAGGCTGAGCCCTCTGATGCCAGCAGTGACTCTAAAACAGTCCCATTTCCAATGTTTGTGCCTCAGGTTTTCCAGGTTTTCCGGTGACCTGCCCAGATCACAGAGATTTTTGGGTGCCCTCCTGGGTGTTGATTTGAACACCCAAGTCTCTGCTCCCCGCCCCACAGTTCCCCTGGAGCAATGCCATCCCTTATCCCGGATCTTCTTTCCACAAAAAAGGAATCCAAAGGGACCTGTGTCCATCAGATATCCCCCTTTCCTTCTCCCTTGGCTTTCAGGACACCGCACACGCTCGGCATTTCTTAATGTGAGCCTGTTTTCCAGCTCAGCATTTCAGTCTCTCCAAGCTGTGGCTCAGTTATCCAGGATTAGTGTCCCACCCACAGATCCTTCTCCCTCTGCCTTTCCAAGCTGCAGTTCCCAAAGGAGAAACAAACTGCTGTGCACTGAGTGGGATTGAGGCGTTCCCAACCACAAAAATTCCAAACCTGGATGAGGCTTGGAGCAATCTGACCTGGTGGAAGGTGTTGGGTTGGAACAAGAGGAGTTTTAAGCTCCCTTCCCACCCAAACCACTCTGGGATTCTGTGATCCCAATCTCACTTGACTCATTGACATCCTGCATTGAAAGGAATGAATTTCCAAAGGTTCAGGATCAGTCAGAATCTTTCCTGGAAGACATTAAGCCCTGAAAAGATTAAAGGTAAATACAATTTGGTTGGATTTGTACCAGCAATGACTCCAGGCAGCTGGTTTATCTTGGTTCCTGATTTTCGGGTTTCAGTCAATTAAATGTCTAAAATCTGTAATTCCACTCCTGCTGGAGACACAAGAAATTCCAGAATTCTGCCCATTCCTACATTGCTCCTCTGCATCCCAACACCACCACCACACTGGGATGCCAGGATTGCACTTCGGGTTAATGCACTTGGACCTCTCGGGGCTCTTTGCCTTGGATTTGAGGGAAATGCTGTATTTTGCCTTGCACTATCCCAGGTTGCTCCAACCTGGCTTTGGACACTTCCAGGGATATAGAGCCAGCCACAGCTTCTCTGGGAATTCCATCCCAGCCCCTCCCTACCCTCACAGGGCAGAATCCTTTCCCAATATCCCATCTAACCCTGCCCAAATCTGTCTTTGGGGATCCAGGAATGCTCTGGAAAAGCTCCAGACAAAGCCTTCCCCATTTATCCCTCAATCCTAGAGTGCATCAGGGCAGCTCTTTGTTTTACAGGGTGAGATGACATCGGGCTTTCCAGACTCTTTAGGAGGCAGGAGCTGGATTGACACAGGGAATGATTGTGTGGGAATGACACAGCCAAATCCCAAGTATTTGGAAGAGCCAGCTCTTCCAGAGAGAGGGAGATAAAGGGAAGGGCAGAAAGTCAGCCAGGAGACAATAGGAATTATTTTTCATACAGAAACTATGGGATTTGCCATATTTTTGGCACCAGAAAGGGCTCTATAAGATTTATGTCATGGCATTAAAACAAACAAAAAAATGCCCAAACCCAGTTATTTTAACGTTAGATCAGAAATATTTTGGGAATATAATTTGGGGAATAGTTTCAGCATCTTCATTCACTTAAGCAATATCCAATATCATGATACCAGTGCCCTGCAGATGGGTAAAATCTGCTTTTATTCCTCCACACTAAATTCTAATATTAAAAAAAATGCTTAATTTCGAAGTTTGCCCTGAAAACGTTCCCGACAGCTGAAAACTGCCCAAGTGTGCCTTCCTTTTTACCCAGCATTATTCCTGTTTCACGGCTCCTGTAACACACACAACCAGATTTTCACCTTTGTGAGAAGAAAAAAAACAGCTTGAGGCCCAAATGGAACGATCTGACCCTTTCTTAGTGATTTACATGTTTTTGTAATCAAAGCTAAATGCAATTAAAATCAACATGTTCCAGCATTTAAAAGAAAAATGCAATCTTCTAATGAGTGTTAAATGCTACTCCAGGATTCGATACGAAAGCCCAAAGTGGATGGTTTTCAATTATTAAATGTGATCTGGGTTCTTTTCCAGGCACGAAGCCTCCAGAACCACCAGGGAGCTGCGAGGAGCTGGAGGGATTTTTAATCATTGCTAATACCTGGTGACACTTCACCTCTGAGTTTTTATAGTGTTGGATTAAAATTAATTGGTGGGGCGGGGGGAGGACAATGAACATCTGCTGAGAAGCTGCCTTGGGGACAGGCATCTGCTCCCAGCAGCATTCACAGCACTAAATAATCCACAATTCCCAGAGGGAGGGGGGAATTTGCCTCCTGCCCCAGCAGGAGGGGATATGTTCTGCCAGTTATTCACCTTATTTATTCACCTTATTTAACTCCAGGTTTTCAGGGAGTATTTCCACTGAAATGTCTCCCAAAGCTTTTGATCTCAGGCTCTTACACCATTTTTTTGGGGGAAAACCCCATTTCTCACCTCAAGGTCCTGTATTTGCTGTTAATACAGGGTGTGATATGTGCTGAGAGATGAGTTGAACATTTCAGCCTCTGTCCATCCCTTCTCCTGCAGAGGCAGCCCAGCCAGGATTTCTCCTTCCCATCTCATTCCTGGCTCCCTACACCACAAAACTCCCCCCGACCCTCCTCCTTTTGTTCTCCTCATGCTGGTTTATCCCCAGGCAGGGCTTGTGCAGACATTCCCACTGAGGCATGTTCCTTAAACTGGGAAATCCATGAGTGGCTCGAACTCCAACTCTCTGGATTTCCTATGACACAAGAACAAGGAATTTTCTTGGAAATTAAAGACCTTTGGATCACCACTAATCCATGTCCCCACATGTTTTTTGAGCACCTCCAGGGACAGACACTCCACCACTGCCCTGAGCAGCCCCTTCCACCATCTGAGCACTCTTTCCAGGAAGAAATTTCCCCAAATCTCCAACCTAACCCACCCTGGCACAGTTTGAGGCCATTTCCTCTTGTCCTGTCCATCGTTCCCTGGGAGCAGAGCCCAACCTAAGCTCCACCTGAAATTTTAGGAGAGTTTTCAAGATGCAGAACAGTAGCACCTTTTGAGCAGCTCTGAATGAAAAATTCCTCCTGTCAAATAATTACAAAATTATCTGTTCGGCACCTCCATGCCTTGGCAAATTTGAGTGGAATTTTTTCACAATTCCCTATTTTCCACTCCCACCCATTCAAGTGCATTGTGCCCCAAAAGTACCCCAACAGTGCCCTAAAAGTACCACAGAAGTGCCCCAGAACTACCCCAAGGTCCCTAAAATTGCCCCAAAGGTGCCTCGAAAGTGCCCTAAAAGTGCCCCAAAAGAACCCCAGAAATACATCAAAAGGGCCCCTAAAGTGCCCCAGGTGTGCACCGGTGCCCAAGTTTCCAAAAAGTACCCCAAAAGTACCCCCAAAGTGTCCCAAAAGTGCTCCAAAATCCCCCAAATCCTCTCAAACAACCCCAAAAGTGCCCCCAAATGCCCCCAAAGTCCATTCCTGCCCATCACACCCTCCTGTGCTTCATCCCTATTTTCCAGCTCCACAAGAAGCCAGAAACCCTGATGTCCTGACACAGCACTTTGGCCTTCAGGTTGGAATCTGTGAGGGCTGAAGCACAGCCAGACAATTATAAAAGCAGAGAGAGCTTGTTTAGTGATTCCCAGGGTTCTTTTTTTAAGCTGCAGGTGATTCCCTAAAACTCACTATCCCAAAATGTCCCTGCTCTAGCCACACTGGATACAACAGCAATTGGGATCAAGAGGAAGGGCAGAGAAAATGAATATTAAAAGTACAGGATGCCTTGTTTACACCCATATTATGGACTGATTCAATAAAAACCTCGAGCAGGGACAGTGGGTTTGTTGGTTGGGAGCTGCAGGAAAAGAAAACTAATTCTTAAACTCACCAATTCAAACAAACCACAGCAAAAAAAGCTGCCCAAAAGAGCTTTTCCTCTGCAGGGGATACCACTGAGAACCAGCCAGAAATTCAAGAAAATTAGCCTGTGGAGGCAAAATATTTTACTGCCAAGAAAACACAGCAGAGTTTATGCAGGAAAAACTGTTTTCTTGTAAAAGGAAAGCTGGAGAGGAAACGCTAAAAACAGAAACGCCTGAAATCATCTGCACCCTGCAATGTAATTGCAAGAAGAGAACTTTATGAAGCCCAAAAAACCAAATCATCTGGAGCCCCTAATACATCCAGCTGCAAATATAGAGAGTTCTGCTATTTTGGGGTATGATTTAGAGCAGAAAGTGATATCAAAACCCCCACAACTGAGAGGGAGAGGAGACAGGAGGAAGGCTCCTATATTGGACACTTTGCTTCTTGCTCTACGAGTTAATTTTTGATCAAGATGGGGCCTTGGAAATTTGATTTCTGGGGAAATTCCAGTTTGGTTTTCATCCTGTCTTATCCCAACCTTCTCCTCGCTGCTTTAATGAAAACAAGGCCATGAGAAATTACCGGGAAATCAAATGGAAAACGGAATAAAGACGGAGGAGCTTGAGGCAGTTAAGTGTAGGTAATAAGCACTAATCACAGACACTGAGCAGGGTGGTTTTGAAGGGCACCACACAATGAAAGAGATTCATTTCCAAAACGGTTCCATCGGGGCTCATCTCCCAGCTTTGCATCCCCCTGTGCTGCAGGAGAGGCTGGGAAGGGGGGCTGGACTCCTCCCGTGCCCGGCACAGCTCTGGGAGGGCAGGACACAGCCCAGATAATCACCCCGAGGTTTCCTTTGGCCAGCACAGGCTCTGTGTAGGGAACACAAACAGGGCCCCACAGCTCAGGACACATCAGGAACATGAGCACCAACAGTGTAGGGCTGGGGTTGGGGAAAGGGCAATCCCTTTTATTTCCATCTCTTTCACTAATTCCTTGCCTTTATTCAAAAAGCACAAGTCCAGGCATGCACATGGATTTTGGGAAGGTAAAGCAAGACCCCAAATTAAAACTGGATTATTGGTATAAACAACGGGATAGAATCATGGAATGCTTTGAGTTGGAAGGGACCTCAAATCCCAGCCCATCCCACACCTGCCATGGGCAGGAAACCTCCCACCAGCCCAGGTTGCTCCAAGCCCCGTCCAACCTGGCCTTGGACACTTCCAGGGATCCAGGGGCAGCCACAGCTTCTCCGGGCACCCTGTGCCAGGTCCTCCCCACCCTCACTGGGGAGAATGTCTTCCCAATATCCCATCTAAATCTACCCTTTCAGCTGAAAGAACATCCCTAAGGATAAATGTTTTTTTTTCCCCTCCAAGATTCCCAGAAGTTTCCCTGTTCCTGGTAGTTCTTGAAAGCCAGATTTAACATCCAACACAGAGATCAACAGCTGCATTCCCATGGACTCCACCAACCCCTTCCTGTTGCCTATTCATGGATGGGGAATATTCCCCACTCCAAAAAACCAACACAGGCCACTCCTAAAAAAACAGGGGAAAAAGCAATAAGTCTCAGTCACTGAAAATGAAAAATTGCATCCTGTTGTCATGGCAATGAAACGTTTTAACAACATTAAGGAAGTGATGCCTCATCAAGGGCTGCATCTCGTTGTTATAGTAACAAAAACCTTTCCAGTAATTGCTTTTAAAGCTTTTCCTCTCCTTTGCATTTTTATAAACACCCCAATATCATCAGAAGCTCTTATTAAAAGGAGGCAGTATTTTGCCTTTTGGCAAAACAAGCAACACTTGGGAGTGAATTAATGAAGCAATTACTTTGGGGATTAATTTGTGGCTATCCGTGGATCATGGAGAAAGGGAATCCTTCTTGCTCCAGCTCCAAACCATGGCTGGAAAATTCAGTTTGTAGGAATGCAGAACCCTAAAGGGAAAGCCCCCAAAGCACTGAAATATTGCAGCAGGAAGAACAAAGCAGTGCCCCAAAGCCCTGTGCATCCTGGTTTGGAAAAGGGCTGAAAACAACCCTCCCTTGGCAGCACAATCCTGTTGAGTAACAATTCCTTTTCAATCCAAGGTGATGGAATAACCAGGAGTACAAGCCAGCTTGGCACTTTGGCTGATACAGATGGGGAAGAAAATGTGGTCACAGAGATTTACTGCTGGACCTGAGAAACGCTTCCAGCACCTTTGCAACATCACTTTCTCCTTCCCAAAATTCCACCTGACTCCCTGTTAAAAGTTAAGTCTCAGTTCAAAGAGTCCCCAGGATGTGGATCTCGGATGGCTCTGCAATAAGGAAGGTTTTACACAGTGTTTTCTTCTTTTTTCTCCCTAAATATACTTATTCTCAGCATTTTCTCATCTTCATTTGTAATAAGCACCAGAAGAGTGCCCAAAACTGCCACTGTGCATGAGGACAAAAAAAAAAAAAAAAAAGCCATTGAACTTCATGAACTGACAGATATTTTAAAATACTTAAAATTAGCACAACTGCCTCGAGCTGTTTGAGATGTAAATTCTATTTCTGGGCTCTATTTCAAAGGAATCCCAGCCAAGCAGGCCCAGGGCCTGCCCCCACCCCTCCCAAACACCCGGTGATCCTAAAGAGCCACTTTTTTGCTCAGGATAATGGGGGTACAATTAAATGATGCTCCAAAGCAATTAATCACAGAAGCCTCCTGCCAACAGGTGAGAGGAGAAAATCCCTTGATACAGTGCCAGGAAACAGCTTAAACATTCTTAGAGACACCATGAAAGCCCCTAAATGTCCCCAAAAGGAGAAAAGCTTTAGCCTGAATGTATGTTTTCCCAGACATCCATTTTCCTACAAGAGTGAGGGGAAACTGAGGCAGCAAAGCTTCATCCTTGCAAAAATATCATCTTTATTTTCCACAGAATCCCAGAAAGGTTTGGGTTGGAAGGGAACTCCAAGGATCACCCAGTTCCACCCCCTGCCAAGGGCAGGGACACGTCCTCTATCTCAGCTTGCTCCAACCTGGCCTTGGACACTTCCAGGGATCCAGAGGCAGCCACAGCTTCTCTGGCAATTCCAGCCCAGCCCCTCCCCACCCTCACAGGGAAGAATCCTTTCCCAATATCCCACCTTGCCCTGCCCTCTGGCACTGGGAAGCCATTCCCTGTGTCCTGTCCCTCCATCCCTTGTCCCCACTCCCTCTCCAGCTCTCCTGGAGCCCCTTCAGGCCCTGCAAGGGGCTCCCTGGAGCCTTCTCTTCTCCAGTCTGAACAATCCCAGTTCTCCCCTGTTTGGGGATCATTTCCCAAGACACTTCCCACTGCATTTTCCAGCAGTACTTTCCAAAAAGTAAATTTTGCATTCCAATCTCTATTTTAAAGCCCATTTCCCTGGAAATCTGCTTCCCACACCAAGGTTTGGCTCTGGGGAGCACAAAGCAGCTCCTGCAGGAGCCAAAGGCGAGGGCTGAGTGCACGGGTGGATCTATCCCATCAAAGACAGGGATCAACTCGCGCTGCCGAGCCAGGCTGGGGAGATCTGGGGTTGGAATAGTGCTGGAAGGGCTGTCTCTGAACTCACACCCCCATCCCCACACTGGATATGTGAATGGGTGAACTGACAGCAGCTGGAAGAGGTTTGGGTTTTGCTGGTCAGATCTACAGAGAGCTCGGAGGGAAGGGAGGGGGCTGTGCAGTTATACATCCCACCCAAGCCTTCCATCCTTCCCATCCCAGGGTCTCTGCAGCTGGGATAACACAGGGTTCCCACTCCCCCTCTGCCTAAAGCCTCCAGAAAACGCTCTCTCTCCATCATTTTTTGGCATCCAGGGGGTTTAACCAGCACTGCTGCTATTTACTTCAAGGCTCTTCTTCCCCACCACAAAAGACTGACTGTCCTCCATGGTTGGTATTTTGAGTAACATTTAACAGCTGCAAAATGAGAAGTGTTTCCTTTATTTTCCTGAAAGTGTCACCCAGCTGATATAAGAAATGCCTATGTGTGGGGGGAATTCTGCAGGAGAGGTTCTGTACATGCCTGCAGAAAACATCCCTCTGAGTTCCAGGCGAACAGGAGCCCATCCATGGCACTGGGGTCACTTGAGGCAGGGATAAGGATATTTTCTGGATTTATTACAGTGGCAAATTTTCTTCTAGAAAAGCACAGGTCGAGTTTTTTGTCCCCATCAAAAGATCAGCTCTTTACAATTACCCTGCCCCAAGTATCAAATCATTCCTCTGGCTTATTGACGATGATCTGGAGCTGAGCAGGGTGTTCAAATCATTCCTTTGGAGTCCAGTTTTGGGATAGATGGGGACTAAAAATGCACAGGGACCTCTAGGAATATTGTTCCCCAAGCAGCACATGTGTATAGGAACATACAGCACAGCCAGGAGATCCCAAATCTTCTAGTACACAAAGGGCACTGATATGGCACTGGCAGCTTCGCTGCTGCCTTGATCTGTGTCCCACACAAGTCACTTTATCTTCTCTTCACTACTTGGAAACAGAATTATTAGCACTTTTTAAACATGCAGGATTGCTGCAGGCAGCACCAGAGTGGTTGTGAAGCACTTGAGGAAACAGAAAAGCACCATGGAAATGAAAAACACTTAAAGCACTGCTGGAAAAACTTGTTAGAATTAAACAACTTGGAAAAAAAAAAAAAGACACAACAAAATGTAAGTTGTCTCATGGTCCAAATCATTTGAAGCTCCAGTTTACTACAAATATTGTCAAAGCAATTCCAGAACTGTTTGGGAGCACAGGAAGGACAGCAAGGCAGTGTGTTCCCATCATTCCAGCCACAAAACCCTTCACTCGGGTGTCAGACCCCCCGAATTCCAACCCCAGGGAAAGGCACTGCACTGAAGAGCCTGGAAGAAACAGGGATAATGCCACATCCAGGCTGAGCTGCATTAATAATTGCTACAAGTACCACAGACACGACACATTTTCGTGCTCTAACTCCTCCTGGAGTTTGTTTCCTGAGAGAAGCAACGCTTATTTACCGCTGTTTCGGGACAAACAGCATCAGGAGGGTAAATAAGCCTTTTCCATCACCGCCGGCAGAGACTCGCAGCACAGGTCTCCTCTGGAGCATTCCCAGCAGGCAGCAGCTCCCGCCACTCCCGCTCATCAATCACTCGCAGCTCCGGCCAGAGCCGCTGTTCCGTGAATTCCCATCATCCCGACTCCTCTCCCGACCCCTCGGCCCGCGGGGGTGTCGGTGTCACCGGGAATGCAAAGCATGTCCTGACTCACAGGCAGACGGGGCTGATGTTCCCCGGGATGATGTTCGCGGTTTGTTTGTAAACGCTCGGGCTCTGAGTCCCACGACTTGACAGATCATCCCATCGCCTCGTCATCCCCCGGTGCCAAACACCTCCTGCTGCTCAGCTCTTCTCTCCGAGGGACTTCACGTTGGGAAAAGGAAAAATGATGGATTGGTCGCTGCCTGGTGCTCGAGTGTTCAGCCAAGGCGGCTGCAGCGAGCCTTGAATCCGAGCTCTCCCACGGCAGCCACGGAGCCCTCAGGAGTGGGGACTCCAAACCTCCCTGGGCAGCCCCTGCCAAGGCCTCACCACCCTTTCCAGACAGAAATTCCTCCTCATGGCCAACCTGAGCCTCCCCTGGCCCAGCTGGAGGCCGTTCCCTCTCCTCCTGTCCCTTGTTCCCTGGGAGCAGAGCCCGACCCCCCCCGGCTCCCCCCTCCTGTCAGGGAGTTGCAGAGCCAGAAGGTCCCCCCTGAGCCTCCTTTTCTCCAGGCTGAGCCCCCCCAGCTCCCTCAGCTGCTGCTCCAGCCCCTTCCCAGCTCCCTTCCCTTCCCTGCACACGCTCCAGCCCCTCCGGGTCTCTCCTGCTGAGGGCCCAGAACTGGGCACAGCATTTGAGGTGCAGCCTCAGCAGTGCCCAAGTCAAACGTTAATTGTGGCAAAGTTCATTTCTGCCAACTGAAATTTAAGAAATTAATCCTGTCATTCCTTCAGCTCCACATGAAGTTTAAGCTGAGGCGAGTGGTTATCGCCTCTGTAGCAAAATGACCTCAAAGAAGTGGGTTGGGGTGGGTTTCTCTGCCACTCAGCAATAAAAAAAAAAATCCATTAAATATTTCCATGTCTAACTGGTTTATAAACAGGAGGTGTTTTACTCTCCCCTAATTGCTCTGATGGGATTCCACCTGGGATCGCACTCCCTGATCTCGGATTTCATGCTCCTGGCCCAGTCTGTGCTGGGAAAAGTCACCTCTGTCCCTAAGGCTCTGTTACGAGGCTCTTCCTCTAAGCATTCCAAGAGCTTTCCCACCTTTCTGCTGCTTCCATGTGCCACCTGAAATTAAAGTGCAGGGCTTAAGAGATGAACTGAGGGGGAAGGGAAACCCCCACACAGGCAGCCCTAAAGGGAAGGATTCTGCCTGGGAATCTTGATGCCCCAGCTCAGATGGGAAGGGTCCATCTGCCAAGGCTGGAAGGAGCAGGGTGCTCTGAGTATCCAGCAGTGGAGTCTCATCCAGAGGCAAAGCCAAGGGATGAATCTCAGCCTGGCTGTCTGAGGCAGCTCCTACCCAGGAATGAAGCTGTGCTTTAGGTGCTCTCTAAGTTCATCCTCTCCAGGATTAGGGCCGCTTCAGTCCTCAACACGAGCTCCCACACGGAGCTTCAGTGGTGCTTGAGCTTCTGGGGAGGCCAAGGGAAAAGCCAGGCTCCAGGGCTGGCAATCAGCTGGAACTCAGCACAGCCTGGGAGCGATGGGAATGTGCACAGGGACACACCAGGGCTCCCAGGTCAGCCCCTTCCTGCCCCTCCATCCCCCCAAAACCCAGGGAGACACCTCGTGTGCAGGGATTGCCCCTAAACTGCCCATTCATGGCAATATTCCAAGAGAACTGACATCAGTTTTCACTAAAATATTGGGGCTAGAGGGGAGAAAAGGGATTTAGAAAAGCCATGTTCCCACCAGCTCCCATTCCCAACTTGCAGAAATGAAAGTTATTCTTTCCTCTGCTTTTGTCCAAGTTGGATTTAAAATGTACCTTCCAGATGCAAACATGAGCTCCAGACCTGGCAGAGCTGCCTGTCCATGGATCTGTCTCCTGGGGAAGAGGTAACAGGAGAAAGGATCCTCCTGTCCACCCACAGGCTCCTGCAGACATGACAGGGAAAACTTGTTCCTGGGTTATTTTATTCCCTGCTCTAAAAAAGCCATGGGTTTTCCACAGTGAAAAGGATTCCCATAGTTTATTCCTGCCTTTCTTCTCTGAAAAATACAAATATTGGCCCAAAACGTAGGCCAGGCTTTGAGACAAGATTTAGAGTGGAAAGCAGGGATGGTCCAGCCTGATAAAGCCCGGAAGGAAGAAGCTTTAGGGTCAAACCCCAGGATGTTAAAACCACCTGTGTTTGCCAAAAAGAGGAAGGAAAGGAATGGGGAAAACTCTGCCACAGATGGACAATCTAAAATGTAGCGGCTCTGTTACCATAAATAGATGTATTTACAATTTCAACATTTCTCTCGTATTGCTTTTATATTCCAATCCACTACTAGTTAAGTTGTAAAAGTGACCAATGAGTCAGGTGTAGATATTATTTCACGAGAACCAAGTATTTCCAAGAGGAAAATATTATTTGGCCTATCTTTACAATTTATATATAACTGAGAGCTACAAAGTCGGGCCATTATTTGTAATTGTATCACAAAAGGCTCCTGAATATTCAGTATGTCTTCACATGCACCACACCCAGTGGATGAAACAGTCAATTTCACCTGGCTCTGAGTTAAAAAAATACCCCCAGTTCCTAAAAATGCTACATTTTCACAAATCCAAACCAGCAAATAAGAGATGAGGTTTGGTAAGAGCACAGGAAATTAAAAGTTCCACTGGCACGTCCTTACTCTCTCAATAAATGGCAAGGAATCTTTACTGTTTCACAAGGAATGTGCTTTTATTGCTGCTGGCTCTAAAAAGCAGGATAACTCTGAAATATTCTTTTCCAGGAACAAAGATGTTGAAAAAATATCAAGGACTTGACACTTACAAACTGAAACTGTTCATCCCCTGGCTGAGCAGAAGCAGATGAGATGAGTTCTAGAAGAGTTTGAACAGTGCTCCAAGGCACAGGGTGGGATTGTTGAGGTATCTGTGCAGGGCCAGGATTTGAGGATCCCTGTGGGTGCCTTCCAGCTCAGGATATTCCATGATTCCATGAATTCCTTTGGAGATGGTGGGTCTTTGGGGAAAGACAAGAAGTTTGCCAACTCCTTTTTTCCTTTGCCTACTTCCTTAATTCCTCACCATCTTACTAGAGACAGACCAGGAAATTCTAATTAAAAAGAGCTGAATTCCTAATTAATCCCATTATTCAGCTTCCAAGGTGGCAGCTCCCTGTGCCAGGGGTTTCCTGGCATGCAGAAATGTAACCCATTTACCCTTGCTCCACACCCCCCGCTTGGATGCAGTATCCACTTCCCAGCTAGCTGCATCCAGCATTTCCTCCTCCTTCCCAAATCCTTTTGTTGGTTCTCCACGCTCTGGTGATCACAGGATGTTCCATGCCTGGGACAAACCCCCCCCCCCCCCCATTTTAGGGAGGAATCCTTCCCAGGCCTTACCCAACAGCACCTGCTGAGCCTCCTCCTCCAGATGCAGAACGATTTTGGAGCCTCACCAACCTGTCCCCACAAAGGTCTCACCAGCTGTTGCAGCTCATTTGCACATTTATTCCGTATTTGTCTTCATTCCAAACAGCTCCTCTCAGCTGAAGCTGCTCTCCATTTTGCCAGCCAGTTAGGAAAATGCTGACGGATCATAAGGGATGTGACCACGGCCACTTCACCTGACTCCTTCTCCTCTGCATTACAGAAATTAATGTTCCTGCCTGCTGCATTCCCTGTCTTTTTCCCCTAAATATGAACACACACCTCAAAGCCAGGTGAGATTTTAACCCTGGGCTGGCCAGGGTTAAAACAACCAACAGGTGGTTTGAATTTACAACAGAAGGAAGAAAAATCCTTCAGGAGCTTGGAAAATCATCAAATTAATGTGTGATTAAAATATATATATATTTATGATTAGGTTTTTATAAGGAAAAGGTTTGATATTGATGGCAGTTTTAGGTGAGCTCACTCCCCCGAGGCAATCCCAGGGTGGGTCAGACTGGAAGGGACCACAATGGGGAACTGGTGCCACCTCCCTGCTCCCATCCCAGAGCACATGGACAGCAGTGTGTCCAGACACCTCTGGAATATCCCCAGGGAGGAGACTCCGCTTAGGTGAAGAAAAGCAACAAAAATACCCAGAGAACTACAATGAATTAGAGACTTTTAAATGCTGTCATATCAAACTACTGGTTTTTGAAGGAATTCAACCCTAAAATGTTTTAAAAAATCAAGATAAACTTCAGTAGAGGAGCCTTAGAAGGTCATACCTTGCCAAGGCTTTTTATTTAGTATTTTTAGAAGGTGGGACTTTGAGGAGATCATTCCTCAATCCAGATGATGGCCAGTGCCAGTACACTGGCATTTCAGGCATTTCCCCTTTGCTGGAACGTTTATGGGCTCCTCTCACAGAATCCCAAAATGGTTTGGCTTGGAAGGGACCCTAGAGATCATCTCTTTCCACCTCCATGTCTCATTTACAGCAGGTTAAAAACTTATTACTTCAGACCAACGTATTTACAAACATGATTTCTTCATCAAAATCCTATTATTTGTAGATTTTTAAAACTGCCCCCAGGATGTATTTGTGACTGCAAGGAATCAGCTGCACTTGCACCACTTAGCTTGGAAAAAGGATTATCCTGTGAGGGAGAAATGGATTCCCCAAAATTCCCCAGACTGAATACTCAGCAAAGGTTTTAAATGAAACATTTAAATGAAGCAAAAATCCACATCTGCTTAAATAACCAAAAAACAGACATTTCTAGAAGGTGCAGATTTTCCTGTTGCTTCAAACATTATTTCTGCCTTTTAAATCCAACTGCACAGTGGAATATTAAAACAGGGGTTTGAAGGATTCCTCTTGGGAACTATTCAGGAAGTAATTGTGTTAATCTGATTTCCCCCCCTTATTTTCTCCTCTGAGAAGCTCTGCAGCTTGGCCTTGAGATGCTGAACCACCTGCAGCCCCAAGTGATGCTGTTGGAGGTGCAAGACAAAGCTGCCCATGAACCATCACACCCCTTTATGTCTGTCTACTTAAAGCTGTTACACATAAAAAAAAAGATAATTTTCAGCCTTTAATCTGTTGTTTTGTTCCTGGTTTGTTTGGTTTTCCCCTTATCACAAGGAATAAATTGCTGCTTTCATTTAGGAGGAGGCACAAATCATGTTGTTACAACAGAGCGAAATCCCATAAATTTTTATGCCTCAATGAAGCATCGAGGCTTTCACTGGAATCCCTGGGAATTGAAAAGCAGGAGCTGGAAATCATCTCACTCTGTGTTTTTAATAAAGCACCCTGTTCTCCCTTCAAGGGAATCGTGTGGGAACTGTGATCAAACCTCATCAATTCCCTCCATAAACAAGCACTTTGTGGGAGGTTTTTAAGGAGCTATAACATTCCCAGGATTTCTTTCAAGTCTTCAAATTCATCAAGGTGGACGCTCAGATCAGAGCCATGGCATGGAATCACAGAGTCCTCAGGGTGGGGACAGCCCCCTGAGATCGAGTCCAACCACTCCCAGCACTACCCAGGTGCCACATCCACATGGAGCCTGAACACTTGCAGGGATGGTGACTCCACAGCTTCCCTGGGCAGACTATTCCCATGCCCAAACAGCCCTTTCAGTGGAGGAATTTTTGCTGATCACCAACCTAAGCCTGCCCTGGCCCAGCTCCTGTGGCACAAAGTGTTTCCCTGTGTTTTCCCTGAGGATGGAGATCCGGCCAGAGGAATAATTTTGTTATGTCCTCCAACACCTCATAAAAGTCAACAGGAAACTTTGCTTTTGACCTCAATGGATATTTAATCAAAACAATCTCCCAGAAAGACATTTTCTTCCATGTCTTCCCAGTGCAATCCAGGCTCTGGATATTAGTGTGTCACTGTCAACTTACCAAGGCATCCAGACTTCACAGGGACACAAGGAAGAGCTCCCCAGCTCTCCAGGAGAAACTGGGATCAGTTAATCCATACAGAGCTGATGGCGCTTCCTCTCAAAGTATTTTGGGAGCTGCTTCCACTGAATATGCCAAAATGACCAGAAACACGAGCTGTGGACTTCCCAGCTTTTCCCTGGGTTGAAATTCCTCAGGTCAGGTCACCAGCATGTTTTCTAGGAAGGTTTTAGCCCCTGAGAATCCCATCGTGAGGGAAAAATTAACGTGGAGATGAATTAGGGGCAATAAACAGATGCTGTCAAACTTTGGAGGTCTCTGGTTTGGTGACTCCAGTTGCGTTTTGTACTCCAAATTTTTGAAAGGACCATGGAATATCCTGAGTTGGAAGAGACCCCCAAGGATCAACAAAGTCCAACTCCTGCACAGGACAGCCCCAAGAATCCCAGAATATTGTTATCAACATTCTATTGAGTGTTTTCCTCTCATGCACTGAAGGGGAAGGTTCTTTTCAAGCCACAAAACAAAACCCAAACTCCAGAGAAGGGCATTATGTGGAGAAGAGGAAGGATTGCTTCCAGAAACCATGCAGAAAATGGCATTAAAAGGAGAAAAACTATAATTCCCAAAGCAATTATAGCCCTGTACCAGTGATTAGACAAAGCTGCAGTAGCCAGCATCATTTTTGGGAAAACAAGAGAAAGGCTGGAGACAAATTTAGCTTAATACTATTCTTATAAACCCACATTTTCCTGAAGTTAGGAAGCATGAAAATGAAAGTCACCCAAGTGCTGCACAAACACCAACAAATTATCTCATTTTATCAAAACAACCCAGAAAGGAGGGGGTTTGCCAAAGGTAGCCCCGGGCCACAGGAGGAGCCAGCAGAAGAGCTTAAGGGGCTTAAATCCAGTGCAAAAGATCATCCTTCATCACTCTGTAAGGAATCAGTGCTTGGAAAGCTGTTCCCAACTCGAATAAAGAGATGCAAAGTCTTCCTGACAATACACACGTCTTTCCAAACTCAAATCCATGAAGGAATTCATTAATTCCTGGTAACACCTGCAATGTGCTCCATAAAAATATACCCAGAGGTGGAGTTTGGCACTAAATTCATGGAGAAGAAGAGAGTAACAACATGGTCTGATATTCCAAATTTTTCAAAGCTAAAATATCACAGAATCCCAGAAAGGTTTGGGTTGGAAGGGAACTCCAAGGATCACCCAGTTCCACCCCCTGCCAAGGGCAGGGACACGTCCTCTATCTCAGCTTGCTCCAACCTGGCCTTGGACNACTGTAATTCCCAAAGCAATTATAGCCCTGTACCAGTGCTTAGACAAAGCTGCAGTAGCCAGCATCATTTTTGGGAAAACAAGAGAAAGGCTGGAGACAAATTTAGCTTAATACTATTCTTATAAACCCACATTTTCCTGAAGTTAGGAAGCATGAAAATGAAAGTCACCCAAGTGCTGCACAAACACCAACAAATTATCTCATTTTATCAAAACAACCCAGAAAGGAGGGAGTTTGCCAAAAGCAGCCCCGGGCCACAGGAGGAGCCAGCAGAAGAGCTTAAGGGGCTTAAATCCAGTGCAAAAGATCATCCTTCATCACTCTGTAAGGAATCAGTGCTTGGAAAGCTGTTCCCAACTCAAATAAAGAGATGCAAAGTCTTCCTGACAACACACACGTCTTTCCAAACTCAAATGCTTGAAGGAATTCACTAAAGGCTACGAAATTCCTGGTAACACCTGCAATGTGCTCCATAAAAATATACCCAGGGGTGGAGTTTGGCACTGAAATTCATGGAGAAGAAGAGAGTAACAACATGGTCTGATATTCCAAATTTTTCAAAGCTAAAATATCACAGAATCCCAGAAAGGTTTGGGTTGGAAGGGAACTCCAAGGATCACCCAGTTCCACCCCCTGCCAAGGGCAGGGACACGTCCTCTATCTCAGCTTGCTCCAACCTGGCCTTGGACACTTCCAGGGATCCAGAGGCAGCCACAGCTTCTCTGGCAATTCCAGCCCAGCCCCTCCCCACCCTCACAGGGAAGAATCCTTTCCCAATATCCCACCTAACCCTGCCCTCTGGCACTGGGAAGCCATTCCCTGTGTCCTGTCCCTCCATCCCTTGTCCCCAGTCCCTCTCCAGCTCTCCTGGAGCCCCTTCAGGCCCTGCAAGGGGCTCCCTGGAGCCTTCTCTTCTCCAGTCTGAACAATCCCAGTTCTCCCCTGTTTGGGGATCATTTCCCAAGACACTTCCCACTGCATTTTCCAGGAGTACTTTCTAAGAAGTAAATTTTGCATTCCAATCTCTATTTTAAAGCCCATTTCCCTGGAAATCTGCTTCCCACACCAAGGTTTGGCTCTGGGGAGCACAAAGCAGCTCCTGCAGGAGCCAAAGGCAAGGGCTGAGTGCACGGGTGGGTCTATCCCATCAAAGACAGGGATCAACTCGCGCTGCCGAGCCAGGCTGGGGAGATCTGGGGTTGGAATAGTGCTGGAAGGGCTGTCTCTGAACTCACACCCCCATTCCCACACTGGTTTCTCATTATTTCTAATGGATTAAAGGACAAGCAGCTGGAAGAAGTTTGGGGTTCTCCCCAGCATCCACCTTTGTCAGTCTAAAGCCATTCCCCTTGTCCTGTCACTACATGGGAGATGAGCCAGTCCCAGACCTCCGTGTCATGCTGGGGTTGAGCTCTGCTCATCCCCACCCCTTGGAGGTTGAATGCAGAACTGGGATGAAGGGACTCAGTGCTCCACCATGCTGGTTTCCACCACAGCTCCACCTCTGCCCCTGCTCAGCACCTGGACACCACCAGAGGTGCTCCCTCCTGCTCCCGAGGCTGGAGAAGCCTCACTAGGAGAACTTATCCTGAAGGACAGAGGCAGGCTCCTCCAGGAGGTGATTTACAGCTCCTTTTTTAGCCATCCCCACCTCTCTGGTGACTGTACAGGGAGGTTGAAGTTGAATTGTCTCCAATGCCCCAGTGTCACATCACTGCTGTCACAGGTAAAGGATTGCTGGGACATGGGAAGCCACGTGAGAGGCAGTGTGGTGGGGGTAACAGTGTCCTTGTTCCTTCTCCCTGCAAACAATTCCCTACACAAAAAACATTGGAGGTACCTAAATAGCACTTCCTGAGCTGCTTGGAGAAGAGGTCAGAGCTCACTGGGGACTGCAGCTCCAATCTCTGCTCCCTGTGAGCAGGGACAGCACCCAGGGAAGGGCTGGAGCTGTGTCAGGGCAGGGTCAGGGTGGATCTCAGGGAAAGGTTCTTCCCCCAGAGGGTGGTTGGCACTGCCCAGGCTCCCCAGGGGATCAGGGGAACAATAAATAACAAGTGAGAGGATTTCCAAAGCATTTTGTATGTCAGAGCTTGGCCCACGAAGTCATGGAGTGGAAAGAGGAAAGAGAGCTTCTTTCTGCAACACTTTACAAAATGGATCTTTAATGAAAAAGAAAATCATAGCACCAGAAAAGTGTCACTTAGCAGCAATAGAGCAGTGAGGAGCAACAACAGCAAAATTACTGAGATTAATCAGAAAATGAGCCATCTGGAATGTAACACAAGCATGCAAAGCTGTGGTTATAACTCAATAACCTTGGTGAGACAGGAAAAAAAATGGCAAGGCAGGTTGCACAGCATCAAATCAGTA
>VYXB01001746.1:0-39524 GCA_013397135.1 Pachyramphus minor | reverse complement strand
AGAAGGTCCCCCCTGAGCCTCCTTTTCTCCAGGCTGAGCCCCCCCAGCTCCCTCAGCTGCTCCTGCTGCTCCAGCCCCTTCCCAGCTCCCTTCCCTTCCCTGCACACGCTCCAGCCCCTCCGGGTCTCTCCTGCTCTGAGTTCCATGTTCACAGCAGACACTTCCCTGCAGGTCAACTCACCAAACACTTCCCCCCAAGAAGGGATGCCCAACCCCAGTCTTCCCCTCTGGGGATTTTTGATAACACATCTTAATTCCACACCACGAGGGGCAGCCAGCAGCTGCTTCCCAGGGCACAGACCCTTCTCTGTGTTTTTCCCCAACACCCCTCTCCGCACAACCCCTGGATGCTGGGCAGGCTCATCAGTACAGCCAGTTCCTCCTGTCCAAGTCAAGCCAAGCCAAACCAAACCAAGGATGTCCAAACATGCACCTAGAGGGAAACCACACGCCAGCGGGACATGGGTTCTCCTCAAAATCAGCTGGGAATGGGAAAGGCTGAGGGGGAGGCCCAGGAGTGTCCCCGTGGGATTTTACCTGTATTTAGCACAATGTCACCTGACAGCCCTCAGGTGCTGCTGGTATGTCTGTCACCCAGCAGAGATCTCCCACTTTCAGGGCCTGCTCAGTGATGGAAAGCAAAATTCCTTTGGCATTCCCACTGCATTTGTGCTCCCAGCTGTCAAAGCCTTGGGGCCTCAGCGCTGCCTTTTTCCAGAGGTAACCAATTATTTTATGACGCCCCTTGAGGAGGCTGGAGATGGAGCTACAAAGCATTTAATGATCACAGAAAATAGTAAATAATATAAATAGACATGTCCTCCCATTCCCCCATGGACAGGCTTTCTCATAAAAGAGTCTCCAGACCTCCCTGTGAATGATCCCATTTTCACTAGGAAGAGCACAAATAGTACATTTATTGTCAGCAGTGACTGAGACAGAGTGACAGGGAGAGGAGCTGCCTCTCTGCAGGGACCTTTCCAGCAAAAAGAGGAGAGGAGATGGGCTTTTCCCACTCTAATTCTTCCATCCCACAACTCCCATCAGTACTTTTTTGATTTAAAGTTATTGTTGTAAGAATAAGCAAGTCAAAACCAAACAGTTATATTCCAGTTATATTGTTATAAAGACTCACAGAATGGTTTTGGTTGGAAGGGATCCCAAAGCTCATCCAGTGCCACCCCCGGCCATGGGCAGGGACACCTTCTACTAGCCCAGATTGCTCCAACTTGGCCTTGGACACTTCCAGGGATCCAGGGGCAGCCACAGCTTCTCTGGGCAACTTGTGCCAGGGCCTCCCCACCCTCACAGGGAACAATCTCTTCCCAATATCCCATCTAATCCTGCTCTCTAGCAGTGGGAAGCCATTCCCCCTTGCCCTGTCACTCCAGGCCCTTGTCCAAAGTTGGTGGGAGGAAGGAGTTGGTCACAGAGCCTCCCCCAGCTGTCCCTGCCCTGGGGCTCACACAGGAGAAGGAAGGAGGAGAAGGAGAGGCACTTGTTGCATCCCCAGCAGCACAAATGAAATGTGATGTGCAAGCCTGATGATAAAATTTAATTTCTTTGCAAATACTCCTTGAACAAAGGCATGGCTGCAAATAAAAACCTAATCCAAGCTTGTTATTTCCTGCTGCAAATCTTGATTTATTAATATTGCTCTTCCAAACGACTGCCAGGGCAGCACAGAGGTACTGAACCAGTAGTGCGTTTACTCTGCTCTGTGCATCTTGCAATTTTTCTTTTGAATTTATTGCCTCCCAGGGAATATGTGACATTCCCTTTGAGGGTGATATTCCTGTGGCAAAGCTGCCTTTCCATTTTAAAGCCCATTTATGACGTAAGGGATTGACTCATCGAGGCCTGTCCATGGCATTGGGATGGACGGCACCCAGGAGGTATTTGCCCAGAAATAGAGGTATCACTTTTCCTACTGCACTCCCCTTTCCTTTAAAAGAAGTTCATCTTTCCTGTGTAGGAAATATTTTACCTTCATGGGAAACAAGAAATCAAAGACCCATCCTCACCACTGCCTTCCAACAGGGCACAAGGCTGTTTTTCCTAAAAAAACCTGTAAAAGTCTGTCCTGAGAACTTTTCTTTCAGAACAGTGAGCTTGGAGAGTTTAATTGGGAAAAGCTGGGAAATCCCTACACTGCAGTATTTCAGTAAAAACCATTATATGTGGATGGAGAAAACCCATCACATTTAGGGTGACAAAGGGCTCCCATCTGCTGGAGAACTGCACACAAATGGAAGCCCATCCCAGGGGGATGCACCTGTAACATGAGGACTGTGGGAAGGCAAAGCACCTTGGGAGTGGGGTTTGGAAATTGTATTAAGGAACAAAAGCTTTTTGAGGCATTCCAGCCTCTTCTCCATCTCCTTTCCAACAGAAGAAATTTAAGGCCAGGTTGGACAAGGCTTGGAGCAAACTGGTCTAGGGGAAGGTGTCCCTGCCCATGGACACAGAGGAGCTCCAAGATCTCTTCCAGGCCAGGCCACTCTGTGATTCTGTGCTAGAACACAAATTCCATTTGTTCTTGGAGATGAAGCACAGCCAGAGGAACCCAGCTCTGTGTTTTGCCTGCTCTGGGGTTTGTTCTCATCACAGCAGAAGGGATTACACATTTCATTTTCTATTATGTGCAACCCCACTCTGATTTTACATGATAACACGCTAAATATACTAAATGAGATTTCTGGAGCTTCATAAGGGATTTGAAGAGCCAGCTGCCAGTGAAGCTGGAATTATTTGCAAATATTCAGCTTGTGAGGGGCTTTAATAGTTTCCTTAGTGAAACAACTCCACACAACACAACCAAATCCCTAAAAAACCAAAGCATGTCAGGGCAGGAAGCTCTGTTCCTCTCCTGCCTTCTCCCCCAAATAAGCTGTGCCCAAGTAGGGACAAACAGGAGGTTACAGCTGCCCATTAATTAATAGTCCATCCACTCATTTGTCAGCATCACAGTAACTCATCAGAAACCCCCATGCCCCTGTTACCTGCCTGCAATGGAAGTTTGAGCAATATAAAGTCCCCTGAACCAAAGGTTGCTGCATTCCCAGAGTCTGGAAACAATTTTTTTAGGGGACTTCTCTGCTTGTTATGAAGATTCTTCTTTAACTGCAAAGATACATTTTACACACACACACATATCTATATATTAGATAGATAGATAGATATATATCCCTGTGGTTCAGGCCCTGGAAGGTCACAATCAGGACACTGCAAAGCTTGTCCCCTCCAGTTTGAACAATCCCAGCTCTCCCAGCCTTTCCTCCCAGCAGAGCTGCTCCATCCCTCTGATCCCCTTGGTGACCCTCAGGAGAGCTGGAGCTGAACTCAGAGAGAAGCCACAGAGGAACCCGTGGGTGGCCAGGGAGTGAAGAGCTGGGAGAGTCCACTGGGACACAGGGACAACAGGAACTCCAAAGAGGAATTCTGCTCCATCCTATCTTTTTTTCTCATGGTAATTTTACTGTAACATCCCACTGGAGGGTCTGATCTGGGGAGGGTCCACATCATTTCCATACAGGCACTGAGGACCCTCTGAGCCCACATGCAAAAACTCCCTGTGGGACTGCTGATCTCCAAAGGGGTTTCCAAGCCACACTCCTATTCAGGATTCCAGTTTCTTGTCTCAAATGTATTAAAAAGGCACATATTTAGGTCTCCTTCCAAAATAGTTTCCTCTTGCCCTGCTTTCTCCTAGGCTGCTTGGGCTCTTGGGAGGAAACTGCTTGGACTCTTTGGTGACTCCAGGTCCAGGTGTTCCAGTTCCCTCTGCTTCCACACACCTCTAGCAGATAAAACTGATAGTAAAAGTCAAGAAAATAACCCAAAAATGGGCTTTCCACCACACAGAGAATCAGCTGCAGGCCTCCAGATGCTCTGTCAAAGAAAGAATCTGCTGGCAGGAACTGTGAAAGAGTGAAGCAAATAAAGGCAGGGAAGTTCTGCAGCTGCACAACCTCTAGCTGCTCCACACCATGAGCTCCCCAGTCACTCCTGTCTCACTGGACTCATTTTGAAACTTAAGTATGAGCCCCACAAAAACACCCACATCAGGCTGGGGTCTGACAGTCAGGCTGGGCCTGTCCTGCACCGCTGCCTGCAGCACCTTCCGCTCACGGCACTTGTTCCAGCAGCCACCAGAAATGTTTAGTTTGTCATCCCAAAATGAATCACTGGGATCATCTGAAAAGGCACTAAACCAAATTGAAGCAAGCCATCAAGGTTTTCATGTGTGCAGGGAGGTGGTTTGTTACAGAGGAAGGTTTTCAATCCAGATATAAAGCAGGGAGAAAATTAATTCTCTCATTAAGAGAATATTTCACATGATCACCTCTGTTCTTCTCTTTGTTCCCACATCTTCATTCTCCTGTTTTCTCCCATTGCTCCAAACATGAGGCACAAGCAGATTAGGAACCATAGAATGGTTTGGGTTGGAAGGGACCTTAAAGACCATCCAGTGCAACCCCTGCCTGGCCTTGAACACTTCCAGGGATCCAGGGGCAGCCACAGCTTCTCTGGGTAACCTGTGCCAGGGCCTCCCCACCCTCTCAGGGAACAATCTCTTCCCAATATCCCATCTCTCCCTGCCCTCTGGAAATGGGAATCTGTTCCACAGAACAGGAAGCTGGCACAGCCATAAAACAATCTCAGAAAAACTGTGGATTAATTTCCACGTGCAGTAAGGGAGACAAATCATGGCCTGTATTCCCGTGATTGATTACATTTTAAATATATGGTGCTCGTGCGGTGTAATTGGTCGTGGCATATTTCGCATTATGAACACAACAAATTGGCTTCTGTGGAGCTGTTTCAAGCAGCTATTGGAGACAAAAAAAGTAATTAGTGAAAGCAGTGATTAGTGACAAACTGAATGGGAAAAAATGGGTTTAACCAAATCTACTGTGAAATCTCCACCACAATGTTTTGGTGAAGCCTCTTAGATTCCAACTCTTTCCTCGGTACCTGTCACTTTTCTATTGCAAATAAACCTTCACAGAGCACTGTGTGTAAATAACAGCTTAAAGAACAAAATAAACTATTTGCATGGGAATTGGGAGCCTTGACTTCGTGACCATACAATTTTCAGCCCATTGAAATGTCCATTTTATAAACAGAGGATTTTCAGAGAGTTAAGAAAAGCAAGTGAGATTGGAAAAGAAGAATGTTTCAAAAAATAAAGAACTGCATAAGCAAAAAGGTATGGCCTTACATTATTTATAACCTGTATAAATCATGGAATCCATAGAATGGTTTGGGGTGGAAGGGACCTTGAAGACCATCTTGTTCCACCCCCTGCCATGGGCAGGGACACCTTCCACCAGCCCAGGTTGCTCCAAGCCCCATCCAACCTGGCCTTGGACACTTCCAGGGATCCAGGGGCAGCCACAGCTTCTCTGGGCAACCTGGGCCAGGGCCTCCCCACCCTCACAGGGAACAATTCCTTCCCAATATCCCATCTATCCCTGTCCTCTGGCATTTTGAAGCCATTCCCCCTTGTCCTGGCACTCCATCCCTTGTCAATAGTCTCTCTCCATCTTTCCTGTTGGGCCCTTCAGGTCCTGGAAGGCCACAGTCAGGGCACCCCAAAGCTTCTCCTCTCCAGGCTGAACAATCCCAGCTCTCTCAACACAAAGATAAATTTCTTAGCCTAAAATATAAAATAATCTGAGCACAAGTTTTAAAACAGGACCATCAGTTCCCTGTTTGCCAAGAGACACAGTCTCGAGGATTTTACCAGCAAGGAATTATTTCCACTGACAAATATAACCTGGAATTGCATTATAATTTTACAATCTCATTTCATTATTCTACAGGGACCTGGTTGAAGCTCTGCCTGAGGAAAATATGTTCTTTGCATGGAAATCCTGTCCCTAAAGCTCAGTCCCTGTGACCCGTTCACACAGGGCTCTCCGTGCCTCAGCACTAAGGAACCACTGTTCCACAGTCTGGGATAACTCTCCCATTCTGTGCTCCAGCGAGATTCCCAAAGTGCCCAGAGCCTGCAGAACACACCCCAGCCATCACACAAGGAGGAGGCTGTTGGCAGGTGAGAGAAAACACAACTTCTGGGGAGAAAAAAATCCCCCTTGGCAATCCCTGTGAGCGTCAGCAGCTCCCACAGCTGCCTTCCATCCCCAGCATCCCACACCAGTATGGACTTCAGGGGAGTGGAAATAATCCTGTGCCAGTGGATGCATGACTCCTGGAGGATGTGACCAGCTAAATTGTATGTGCAGCAGCCAAAAATGCTGCTTGGTGTGAGCCAAGGCCCTTGGTGTGAGCTCTGAGGCTCTTCCTCTGCCCACTGAGACACAGAATCTCTCCAGGGATCTTAAAATCCCTTTTCCCCAAATTCCATCACTTTAGTTTGCAACAGAAACTTTTCACAGCCTTGGAAAGTGCAGTAAAAAGTACTGGGAAGACATGCTGTTGCTTCACAGGGGATGCAGACCCAGGAGGTTTTCAGGAAGGTCAAGGAATGTTTGGACAATGCCCTCAGGGACAGTGTGGGATTGTTGGGGTGTCTGTGCAGGGCCAGGGGTCAGACTGGATGATCCCTGTGGGCCCCTACAGACTCAGGATATTCCATGATTCTATTGAGTTATCCACAGCTCTGAGAGGATTAATTGCAGCTTTAATGCTGCTCAGAATAGGTTTCTCAAAGAGAGCAGAAAGAACCTGCACAAGCCTTTCCCGATGGATCTTTTCCTGCAGCTCCACCTGGAAATCTCACCCTTGTTACTCGAGGCACCAACATTTAAGAAGTGGCCAGGATTACCTTCAGCAGGGAAAGATTAATCCATCCCAAACCCTGCCACTCAGAATTCCCACGGTGGTGTCACTCAGACATCCAACTCTTTGTCCCAGCTCGTGGCATCTTTCCTTTCCTAACAAACATGCATCTCTAAGGACACAAAAATAACTCCAGGATTATTGATGAGTGTGGATGTCTTTGGACTCGGAAAGATTGAATTTACAGCAGTGATTCACACCATGGTTTTCCATACAGTGAGAAAAACTAATTAGTACTTCAGTGAAATTCATCACTGTCATAAAAACTAATGGACTTTGAGGAGCAGTGAACTTACCCTGAGATGTGTGTTTAATTATCCCCTCAGCCTTCAAGCAGTCCAGGCTCTGCAGTGGTTAATAAAGGTTAATGCCTCTCCTTTTGGAGGAATATGATATGTAACTTGACAAATATTTGGTGGAAAATAAGTTAGAGGAGCTGAGAAATAACTCCCTATTACAATGAAATTAGAGCCAAAGGTCTCCCAGACAGGCCATCCTGCTCAGGAGAGTCTGACTTTTCATGGCATTAACCTTTACCTCCTAAAATCCCACATTTTAGAAAATATTGAGTTGAACAAATGTGAACTTCAGTCGCAGCTGGAGCCTTCAGGATTTGTGTGGTGGTTCCAATGGACTGTGGGATATATCATGGATGAGGTGCTGGAACTGCTGAACAGCATCAGGCAGCTAAAATGGGGTTTGGGGTATAACGGGACCAGCACATCCTTCAACTCCTACAACCACGGAGAACCTTTGGGATTGGAAATGTTTCCCTCTCTTTGATTAAGCAAATCTTGTGAGCACAGAGGTCCCAATGACAAACTTGGCCTTGGGCCATGGGAATGTGTGTCCATGCTGGTCCCTCACTACTCCCACCACACACCAACATCCCTTGGACATAGGGATCAGGAGAACAGCACAGCAAGGACATGGAGCTGCTGGAGAGAGTCCAGAGGAGGCCCCAAGGGGATCAGAGGGATGGAGCAGCTCTGCTGGGAGGAAAGGCTGGGAGAGCTGGGATTGTTCAGCCTGGAGAGGAGAAGCTTTGGGGTGACCTGATTGTGGTTTTCCAGGGCCTGAAGGAGCTACAAGAAAGATGGAGAGAGACTATTTCCAAGGGCCTGGAGTGCCAGGACAAGGGGGAATGGCTTCAAACTGCCAGAGACAGGGATAGATGGGATAGTGGGAATGAATTGTTCCCTGTGAGGGTGGGGAGGGTGGGGAGGCCCTGGCTGCCTTCGGTGAAGCTTCTCTGGTTGCCCAGAGAAGCTGTGGCTGCCCCTGGATCCCTGGAAGTGTCCAAGGCCAGGTTGGATGGGGCTTGGAGCAACCTGGGCTGGTGGAAGGTGTCCCTGCCCATGGCAGGGGTGGGACTGGGTGAGTTTTAAGGTCCCTTCCAACCCAAACCATGCTGTGACTCTCTGAATTCAGAGTCGATCCTGGTACGTTGATTTCTATTACAAGAGCCCTATGAATGTACTAAGGGAAATGAGCACACATGGCTGAAAAATGACTCAAGATCTTAAGTCCCATGAAGTGAAAGGAAACTCTGCAGTTATTTAATTGATTTGG
Source organism: Pachyramphus minor (assembly GCA_013397135.1). Taxonomy (NCBI): domain Eukaryota; kingdom Metazoa; phylum Chordata; class Aves; order Passeriformes; family Tyrannidae; genus Pachyramphus; species Pachyramphus minor. Next base: position 31,145 of record VYXB01001746.1, on the reverse strand, counting down.
AGCCCATTTATGTTCTAAGCTCTTGTCAGGGCTGAACAAGACCCAGCAGTTTATTTGCTCATAATTGAGGGGAGATTATTGTATTAATAAAGCAGGGGTTGAATACTGGCTGTTGAATGCAACCATCATCATCTTCCTCTACTTGGAAGGAAGATTTCCTTTAAATTTTTCCACATAAAAAATCTCTGGTAGCAGAAACCAAAACAAGATCAGCTTGTTTCCCCACTGCTCCACAAAGCTTGGGAATTAGTGAGTCTTTTTAGATACTACAGTCTTTGTCAGGCAACAATTAAAAAACTACCAGTGATTAAGCAAATACCAGAAAGCTATTGCAAATATTTGAACAGCTCAAAAAAAAACCAAAAACAACCCAACACCAAAACCAGAACCTCAAAAATAATAATAATTTTAAAAAACCCAAACCAACCTTGAAGCAATTAGTCCTCTCTAGATTTAAGATACATTTTGAAAATGTATCTTTAGCAACTTCACTTAATGATCTCATTATAAAGAGGGCATGGAAGTGCAAATGCTATGGGACAGGTAAAACTTCTTAATTACAATCTAATTGGATAATCTACCATTGCCAGTGAAATTTGTTAATGCTCCAGTGTCCACACTTTCCAGGGGAAATCCAGGCAGGTTAAAACCACTTCTCTTGTAAATGAAGTAAGTGAACATGACAAAAGCTAATGAAAGATCTTAATTTGTCAGTGAGTGAATTAAATGATGGAATTACAATTGTCCTGTGTCCAAAAAGAACATTTTCATGAGATTCAGTATCACATCACAAGACTTGTCATAGAATCATGGACTGGTTTGGGTTGGAAGGGATGTTAAGGATCATCTTGTTCCACCCCCTGCCATGGGCAGAGACGCCTTCCACCGGCCCAGGTTCCACCAAGCCCCATCAAACCTGGCCTTGGACACTCCCAGCAATCCAGGGGCAGCCTGGATTGTTCAGCTTTTGTTCAATGACACACTGCCATCAGCAATTGCACACAAATAATGACACCTTGCACAAGAACACAGCTCAGAAACCCCACACAGGATCAGTGCTGACTGTATGGGATACACCAGCCCTTTCCCAGGAAGTTTACAATCTCAGGCAATGATGTTCCAAGTCCTATTATCCCAGTTTTATGGACACCTGTGCTACAGGACAACAGGAGGGCTTATACCAAACCACATTTCCAGAACAAAGCAGAAATCTCAACTCATTCTTAAGTTGTGTGCTTCACTCCAGATGTATTTATTTCCCCTCCAATAAAAGCAAATGCCATCCTCTCTGAAAGGTGGGACAACTGGGAATGAGCTCTGCAGGTCCTCTGCTGTCCCCACACAAAGTGGACCAGCTTCCAAACAGCTCCAAGTCCAAAGCAGGAGAGCACTTTAAAACTTCTTAAATCACACCCAAAAGTCATAAAGCAGAATGAAGATGATTTATGGACCTTTCACTGTTTGTCACCACTACCCAGAGCAATCCAGCCTGCACTCCCCTCTCCTACACTCCCCATTCCCACACACTCCCCCTCCCTCCTGCCAGCAAAAGTGTTTATCCAGCTGCATGTTTAGGTTAAAAATAGCCCAAAGGAGGGGGAGTTAGCATATTAGGGAGAGTTAATATTTAACCCAGTGCAGTTCCTGTGTCCCTGGACACAGAGATGTCCAGTGGAATAATGGGAGATGGACATTGCCACATCTCCTTGAGGTTTGCTCCTGCAAATCCTGGGATCCCTGGCCTCCAGCTCCTCCTGGGAAGTGGTGTTGCCCAGCTGCCCTAACCAGGGACAATGTTCAGAGTGTGAGAGGTTCAGATTGGACATGAAGGAAAACTTGGACCCCAAGAGGGTGTCCCTGAGGGATAGGGCACAGAGAGGTGGAGGATTTCCATCCCTTGGGGTTTCAGGCCCCGCCTGCACAAAGCTGCCCTGGCAGAACCTCTTCAGGAGGAGGTTGGACAAGGACTGTTGGGGTCCTTTCCAACCAAGAGGAGCCCAGGATCACTACAGAGGTGTCCGGTCATCATGGATACATCACTTCAGTCTCCTTTACATGCAAGCACAGCAGCCTTCAACTGCTCCCCTGCATCAGTCAAATTTTCCTGAAGTCCCCCCTCTTTCCTTTTCTTTCCCCAATTCCACCTTTGCATTATTTGGACAGGGCTTGGAGCAACCTGGTCTAGTGGAAGGTGTCCTTGCCCAGGGCAGGGTGCTGGAATGAGATGAGCTTGAAGGTCCCTTCCAACCCAGACTATTTTATGATTCTGTGATTAGGATGATCCTAAGATGATCCCCCTTCCAACTCAAACCATTCTGGGATTCTGTGATTCCAACTCTACTATAGAAGGAAGAAATCCATTTCTCTGCAATTACCATGTCCAGGAAGGTGTGTGGAGTCTGTGGGGGATTCTGCTCATCCTCAGGCCCCACCAAACTGATGTGCTGCAGCTCCTGTTCAGCACCCACGGAACTATTTGTGTTTGTGCCAGGGCCTGAGGAGATGTGACAGTCTTTGATAACAACTCCTGTCAGATATCCCTGAGCAGGGATGTTATAACAGCACAGAACAAAGCCAGCTTTGCTCTTCTACAGAGAGAATCTGACAACAATAAATCTATATTTGGGATGTCTTGCAACGAAAGAATCACAGAAGTGTCGGGAAATGCTGGAGGATCACAAAAGCACAGGGAAAGAAATGCAAGGAACAAAACCTGCTCTGAAGTGGTTCAAGAGCCTCCTCAAGGAGAGGACACAGGACATCAGATGGACATCAGATGCCATGGGGCTCTGAAGTGGAGAATGTGTCTTCCTAAGCAGGGGTGGGCCAGGAAGGCGGGAGAGCACTTTCTGTGTCGCCAGCACTCAGAGGGGTCTGGGCAAGGGCTCAACCCTCTGGAATGGGGCTGGTGACATCCACACACCCACCATGAGGCATCTTCACCACCAAGCTCAGCCAATTCATTCCTGCCCCCCACATCAACCCCCACCCCACAAGTGCTCCTCCTTCCCCCTCCTTGCCATCTCCTCTAAGGATGAGCCCAACCACGGAGCTCTGGGCATTCTCCTTAGTTCCCAGCATGAGTCCTTGGAGCACTCACTGCCATTTGCTCTTGGCTCACTGGATGTTCCTTTCTCCTGGTATAAGCCATTAGGAACATGGTCCTCTGCCAACAGCGTTTACTCTCTGTGACCTTTTAGGTGCTGCTCAAAGTACTCCTGGAAGAGCACTTGGTTTCACAAGCACCCTGCTCTGGTTTGCCCAGCAGGGAGGTAATTTCTAGAGGGCTTTGACCAGAAGGCTTTTTAAGGAAAAAAGGTTTTGCTCCAAGTGGCTCTTTGCCTGACGATGCTACAATCACTGCAGCTCCATGGCCTGGCATGCCAGGAACCATCTACCCTTGAATCACAGAATCCCAGAATCATCCAGGTTGGAAAAGGCCTCCAAGGTCACCAAGTCCCCTCGTGATCAGCCTCCACCTTGTCCCCCAGCCCAGAGCACTGAGTGCCACATCCAGGCCTTCCCTGGGCACCTCCAGGGCTGGGGACTCCAAACCTCCCTGGGCAGCCCCTGCCAAGGCCTCACCACCCTTTCCAGCCAGAAATTCCTCCTCATGGCCAACCTGAGCCTCCCCTGGCACAGCTGGAGGCCGTTCCCTCTCCTCCTGGGCATGTTGTGGGAATTTAACCGTCACTATTCCTGGCCTCTACTCCAGGTAATGCAGGCAGAGTAACCAGAACTGAAAAACTGAGAAATAAACACAATTCGAGTTCTTCAAAGCCAGCAAGGCTTTTGCCTTGTTCAGATCTCTGCACTGAGCTTTCAGTGCTATCTGAACTGCTCAGCTGTCTCCAGATGTTCGGAGTTCAACGCAAATGCCTTGAGTTCAACTCAATTCCCATCAAAAAAACACTTCAGGGTGTCCAGGATGTGTCAGAGGAGAAGAGGAGACAGTTTTACAGTGGCATCTGCACTTTCTGCTGTTTACAGAGCCCTGAAAAAACCAAAGGACTAACAAAATCTAACTGAGGCGCTTCCCACGCGCCTCATTCCTCTGATTAATTAAAAACGAGACACTATTTAAATCGCATTTCCTCAAACTGGGCTTCAGGCAGAGGCTGAAAAGGGCAAAGCTTCACCAAACCCATTTCAACACTTCTGCCTTTGATATTCAGAAGTAAAGGTTCCTACAAATAACTTCAGAGGAGTGACTCCAGCTGTCAAGATTCCGTTGTCTGGGTGGGTTTTATTGCAGCCTAAAGATAAATAAAAGCGCTCCTGTTCCGAGTGCATTCCCACAGAAGATGCAATTCACGGAATATAATGAGTTTTTCAAACATGTAATATAGAGAACTTGTTTGGTGCCCTGTGGATTTTTTGTTTGTTTGTTTTTTGTGTGTGTGTGTTTTTTTTTTTAATTAAAAAGCCTATCTGCTGTTTTGTCAATTTACTTGGTAACGAAGTGCTTTTAAACACTGGCACTTAAATAACGTGAAATCCATCTTTGCCAGGAACCTTTAGAGCTGATAAGTGTAAGCAAATTGCAGCCTTTTCTACACCATCCCAAACTTGAGTGGGGTTTAACAGGGAGCTGGGGGGGCTCAGCCTGGAGAAAAGGAGGCTCAGGGGGGACCTTCTNGGGGACAAGGGGGGCATTGGGCACAGGGGGAACTCCATGGCCTTGGAAATCTTTTCCAACACACACTGATCCTGTGTGTCTGATTCTCTGATCACTGCACCAAAAGTTTCACAACACTGCAAATTCCCAATTATTTTCCCCTGACTTATGCAAGGTGCCACAAGCACATGGATGTATGGCTGGAAGGTCTATAGCAGTTTTTGTGTCATGGAGCATTTGCAGCTGGAAAGGCCAGCAAGTCTGATGAGTCTCCAAAAATACAGCAGGATTTTCAGCTCCTATCAAGAATTCAGCTTCCTTTAGCAACTGGCACTGCTGTGCAGGACTAAAGAGCAGTGACACAGAGCTGGGGCAGAGCAAGCCTTGCTCTTGTAGAGCTCGAGCTGCCCTACACAGACACCTCCTCGCTTCTGTTTTCCTTCAGTGCTTGTCCATGTAAAAATCCCTCTTCAAATGACATCCATGAAACCAGAACACTGAACAGCTCCTCTATGGAAGTGCAAAGGCAATCCAAGCATGGACAGGGTGTCAGGAATAAAGAAGGGGCTCTGAACGCTACAGAAGGAACAGATTTCCCTTTATCAGCACAGGAATTGTCTGCAAAACACCTGCAACTGCAGAGCTGCTCCTGGTTCCCTTAGGCTGGATTTTCATTCTGACAGCACATGAGGGAGATGAAGCTCTGGCTTGTGGAGGGTGCCCTTAAAACCCTTCCAGGGACATTCATTCCTGCAGGACACACCACCAGGGCCACAGGAGGGACTGGGGTGTTCCCCTGGAGAGGAGAAGGCTCCAGGGAGACCTGAGAGCCCCTTCCAGGGCCTAAAGGGGCTCCAGGAGAGCTGGAGAGGGACTGGGGACAAGGGAGGGAGAGACAGGACACAGGGAATGGCTTCAATCTGCCAGAGGTGTCCCTGCCCACAGTTTTGGAACTGGATGGTCTTTAGGGTCTCTTCCAACTCAGACCATTCCATGATCTTGCCTTTGCCTTGGATCTATTCAGAGATCTCCTGGCATGTGACTGAGCCATGGACACGGATAAACCATCCAGGACATAGGCCAGGCTTTGGGATCTCATTGCTTTGTGGAGTTTAAACCACCTCTTCCCCCCTTTTCTGTGACTCCTGGTAGCCCTCTATCCCTAAATAAGTATTTTCATTCACATGGAGTGCAAAACCTTCTTTTATTTTCCAATCACCCCTGAAATATTCAGCCCCATTGCCATTTTCCAGCATATGGCTCTTTAGGATCCCAACCTCTGGCTTTAATCATCGTTTAACCCTTTACCTCCTAAAAGTAACCCAACCAGTTTCCAACTTGTGCAGATCATCCTAATAATGACCCCCAAGCTCTGGAGCCAGGCTGGGAGAGCTGGGGGGGTTCACCTGAAGGAGAGAAGGCTCCAGGGAGACCTGAGAGCCCCTTCCAGGGCCTAAAGGGCACTTGGCAACCTAATATTAAAAAGGATTCCAATATATTGGAAAATCCCTATAGTGGCCACAGGGATCTCACTGCACAGTTCTGTAAGTATTATTTACATAAATGAATCTCTGAGCTTTCACATTTTATACTTAATAATAAAAAGAAATACTAATCAAAAGAAATTTTCCATGCAGCTCCCAGGTCTTCCGTGTGCTCAGTGCCTGCAGGTTCAGTTCTGAGGGGATTGTACTCCTCAATTAGGAGAATTTGCAGACTGCACGTTCAGCTGAATGTTTTGGGAAAGGCTGAGAAGTGGCTCAGCCCTCAAAACAAGGAGGACACCGAGTTTGCCCACAGGAATTCATGATTCCCAAAGGCAAATCAGCAACGAGAGGGTGAAAAGCAGGAATGAACCCTGCAGCAAAGTTAGCAGTGCAGTAGGACAAACATGTTTTCCCCCTCTATTTTATTTTCCCGTACATGCAGTACAAGCTCCACCAGGCTGTAATACAGCACATGGCACAGCCATCTGCTCCACCAACACCTCCTGCTCCCAAAATAGCTGCCTCCCCACACAAAGGAGAGTGGGGACCACATTCCCAACGAGCCACCTACTTCCAGCAGCACCTCTCCACAGCTCTGGCAGCCACAACAAACTCCACAGGCCCTCCTGGCTTCCCACAGAAGCTGCTCTCTGTCCCCTCCTGGGTAATCCCACACGTGCTGGCTGCTCATCTCCCTCTGGAAGTGTCCAAGGGGGTGGGATGGGACAAGCTTTAAGGCCCCTTCCAACCCCAACTAGTCTGGGATTCTGTGACTTCCCCACTGTCCCCTCTCCTGCTACCAAGCTCTGCTCCTCCAGGAATGTCCAAGGGAGCATTCCCTCCCCTGACCCAACCCCACCCCAGGGATGCCCTGCCCTGCTCTGAGCTCAAAGGCCTGCAAAACAAGGACACAATAATTCCCACTACAATGGGGAGTATCTGAGAGAAGAATCATTTTAGCATCACCTATTTTGCCACAACAACCCCACAATATGGCAAAGGAGGGGGGAATACAAATTAAAAATAATAACCAATGAATTCTGTAATAGATTTAACACTGAAAAAATCCTGCTCTTCGCAGTGGGCTGGAGAGGTCTGGAGCTCTGGTTGCTGCCACAAAAGCAGAAGCAGCAGAATCATCCTGGTCCAAAGGGACCAAGGCAGTGGAGATGGTGCTGCTCCATCCTGGCTCCAAGCAACAGCAACTGCAGTAAATTTACTGGCTGGGAACATATCGGAGCTTCTTGTTGGGAGATTGTTTTCTGATTACCTTAATGGAAGTTTATTGGATGTGATAGACTTCAAATATAGGGAAGCACAACTCCTCCAGCACAGCAAGGTATAATCAAATCTTGAAATTAATCCAGTGTAACTCAGAAAGGAACCCTGAGGTACCATGGGGAAAATACTCTTTGCAAATTCTGCTTTCATGGGCAGCAGAAAAAGTAGCACGGGGCAGGGGGTGGAGTTCCCTTCAGCTGAAGAGGCTTTAGAGATCAGAAGGTCTCTAAAGGGGGTTGCTTTGGTTCTGAACCACAAATGGAGCAGTTCTGGGTCTACCTTGGTACCAAGCAGCTTTTTGTCCCTCAGTTGGTGGCAGGAAATAGTCTAGAGAAGAAACTTATTGACAGTGGGGAGGCAAAAGCCGACCCTGGGCAGGGTGTTGTGTTTTAATATGAGCAAAGCCCAGGTGTCATCGAGCCCATAAACTCCTATCAGTGGCAAATACTTCCATTTTATCCTCAGGTTTCTCAACCTCTGCTCACAGCAAAGCTTTAGTATCCTTTGCAAATTTCAGGCCCCTCATTTATCACGACTGCTCGGGCCATATTTCATAAACCAGCAACATTTACCAGTGTCACGTCTAAAAGGGGTGAAAGGGAAGTTCTTATGAACTAATTATTTGCCAGCTGCTGTAAATATTAATTAACTCTTCAAGGGCTGCACAAGAAAGTCATCATTTGCTTCTAACTGTGTTTAAAGGGATGGTTTCTCAGCTGATTCAACTCTGCAATTAAACCAACAGGAAAAATACCAACAGAATTCTTTCAAAACAATCCAAGTGCTTCATTTCACCTGCCTGGTGACAATCACATTTCTTCTGTACCACACAGAACAAATAGCACTTTATTATTATCTATTATTACTTTATTTGCTCTGACAAACAGGGTTCTTAACCTTGGATTTAACACTGGCAGCTCTTCCCCATAATTAAATACCCAGTCTCAAAGCTGCCCATGATGTCTAATCCTCCAGGTGTTTGAGCAACGTTCCTCAAGGATTTTTCTGGGCTGAATAGTTTTACAGAACTTTATCTCTCCGGGCATTCAACCTCATTCTAAAATAGAATTAGATTTTCCAGTGCTCCATTTGCACATTTGGCTGCGACATGTTGTCAACCCCCTCTGCTCTGGAGCCAGGCTGGGAGAGCTGGGGGGGTTCCCCTGGAGACGAGAAGCTCCAGGGAGACCTGAGAGCCCCTTCCAGGGCCTGAAGGGGCTCCAGGAGAGCTGGAGAGGGACTGGGGACAAGGGATGGAGGGACAGGACACAGGGAATGGCTTCCCACTGCCAGAGGGCAGGGAGAGATGGGATATTGGGAAGAAACTCCTCCCTGTGAGGGTGGGGAGGGGCTGGGATGGAATTCCCAGAGAAGCTGTGGCTGTCCCTGGATCCCTGGAAGTGTCCGAGGCCAGGTTGGAGCAACCTGGGCTGGTGGGAGGTGTTGGGGTTGGAAGTGGATGAGCTTTAAGGTCCCTTCCAACCCAAACCATTCCATGATTCCATGAAACAGATGCTTTCTGCTGTATTTGCTGCCCCTGGTAACACATAAGGAGAGGTGGGGTCTTATTCTGGCTTAAACACGAAGCCCCAAAATTTGGAAGTTTCATTCTTTGTTCTCATCCTCTCCCCTCTCACTGTTTCTAACAGAAAAGCTCTGAAACAAAACAAAATCCCACGTACCCAGTTCCTGACAATCCAAAGACTGAAACAAAAAGCGACTTACAAATAAGGAAGGTGCAAGCTCTGACAAGATTTTAGTTGTTTCTCTAAAGAAATGCATTTTCCCCCCATTTTATTGGATCACTGCACTAATTGAAAGGCTGTTCAGTCCCTGGGTTGGGAGCAGCTGCAGTTGGAGCTGGAGAGGTGAGGGATGGGTTATAAGGAACTGGCACTGTGGGTTTTTCCTGCTCTGATTTGAGCTGTTATTAAACCCAAGAAAGCCCCAGGGCTCACTTGCAGTTTCTTTAAGTGTTCTCAGAGCTGGGGTGTTTGTGTTGCCTTTGTTCCTGAGCAAATCTCCCTTGTCTCTCAAAGTCCTTAATTAGGCCTTTTAATTAAAAAACCCACTTCTTTCTTTTCCTTTTCTTTGGGTTTATTTGCTTAGTTTTCAGGATGGGAACTGTTGCAGTTTTCTGGGCCTCATTTCACCGGAATTGGGGGTGGGTTTTCTACTTTTCTTTCTATTTTTTGTTTTCCTATGAAATTTGTTCTGGATTAGCTTTGTCCCAGTGCCCAGAGTTTTCCTCTTGATCCCTGTGCTTGGTTAATACTGTTGTTATCTTTATTGGTTCACCTGTAGCTGCCTGGGAGCAGAAATATCCACAGGAGATGTCTTTTCCAGCATTTTCTTCCCAACATTTCCCTCACAGGACTGGGAGCTTTCTGTACTAAAGATTTTCAGTGCTGAAAGCCTGAAGAGGAGACATTTCAGTGGACATTCCTCAAACTCCTGAGGGATAAGGCTCAAACCCTCCTGTCAGTCAGGATAAGGAATAACCCCAAAGCTGCCGAAGTTCTCATGAGCAATGGGGAGACTTGGACCTTGAGGTGCCAGAACTGCAGAAAGTTTAAAAACAAAAAAAAATCCCTGGATTTTGGAAGGAAACCACTTTAAACACTGACTCTTCCTATTTAAAACCAACTAATAACTAAGTATCAACACATCCCAAGATATTTCCTTATTTCTTTTTTTTTTTTTTCCCCTGTTTCCTTCCCCAGCTCTGATTTTTCCCACAGGCCTGGCAACATTTCAGGCTCCCAACGAACCCAGGATGAATTTTTCATGGTGCTTTTCCCATCCCAGACTACTCTCTCTTGGATCAGACTGCCTCTCCATTAACCTTTCAGTCAGGGCCCTGTGCTGGTCCCTCCTGAGCCCCAGAGATGCCATCCTGCAGGTGCTCCTGTCTCCTCAACAACAAGAGAAGGAAAAAACATCTTGTTCATTGTCCTCAACATCATTTCCTCATTATCATCCCCTTGGGGGAATAATCCAATCCCATTTTGTCACATTACCTGGCAAAACCCTTAAAGGTCAAAGAAAAATACAGTGGCAGGGAGGGTTTAAATTACTTTCTCCAAGGATATAACCATTTATCTCCTCCCAAGGCAGTCCAGACTGATCATCTCTGCTTTGGCAATTCTGGGTTTCTTGAAGTAATAGCAGAGAGGTTTTAATCAAATGGTTGAATATGCAAAGACAGCCTTCTTTCCAAGGGGTGTGACTGTTTGAAGAAGATCTGAGCAAACTTTACTCTGGCTCCTGTAATTGTTGAGGAGAAACACAAAGCCAACATCCTCCTCCAGGGCTTTTAATGTGGCTCTGCAGGTTTAATTGGCAACTGCCTGTTGCCTTACTTTTCCTTGCAAATTACCCGTTTTACCAAGCTCCTTGGAAAGGTCTGTAATTTCTGCGGCTGCAACTACCAGTGCATAGGACTCTATTTTAAAAAAAGCACAGCAGCAGTAGAAAATTCAAACTCATCCAAGCTTGGCAAGGAAGTGCTGAACTCCTGCCTTAATCCCACTGTGCCACATGGAGTTTTGTACAATTAGCACTGCTGGCAAGAGGGGGAGCCTGAGAAATGGGCTTTTGAGGGTCAGAAAAGAGATTTACATAATTTAGAGTTTAACAGCTTCAGCTTGTGCTTTCTTTTTTGCTCACAGTCCTCCTCAAAGCATAGATTAGTGCTGTGTGTAACTCCTCTGTAAAAGGCAGCCTGTGGGAAGTTCCTCTTGGAATTTTGCCCCCTCAGAGAATCCATTTCAGGTGCTAAAGTGACCCCTGCAATAACCACAACATCCTTAGAGGGTGAAGAATCTACTCCTTTCACAAAATCAGTGCTGTCCAAAACCACCTGCAGAAATCCTGCTGAACTCTGCTCCACACACTATCCAAGAGGAATGAGAGCTACAGCACAATAAAAACATCTTTTCTATTAGCAAATGAAAGGGTTTCTACTCAGCCTGCATTTAGGTGAGGGTATTTTTGTCTTTTTTAGCTTTTTTTTTTTACCTGACCTCTCCTCGTTCCTTCTACCCCCCATGTTACCAATATTGGGGATCAGAGACATCATTGTAGGTGTGACACAGTTTATCCGTAATGAGTGGAGTTTTCCTTACTCTGGATTAAATTATTTGTTGGAAACAGGGAGGGTCGCCTGTGATACTGCTTTAAATTGCATCAAGGTTTGCATGTTGGCATTTGAGAGCTCAGGGTAATCAAGGCAGACAGAGGAAGGAATGAGCTGCTGGTTTGGATTTCCCTGGGTGAAGCTGATCTGTGAACAGCAGTGATTCAGAAGGCCTGGGCAGTGACATACTTGGGACACACTGACCAGTCGCCACCCAAAGGAAAAAAAAGGCAAACAAACAAAAAACCAAACAAAAACAAAACCCCCAAAACCCCACCAAACAAACAAACAAACAAACCCCCCAAACAAAACTAAACAAACAAAACACCCCAAAAAACTACTATTATTTTCTCTGTAATAGCTGGAAACAAACAAAAAGCAAATGCTTCAGAATAACACAGACAGAAATCAGATGTCAAAAATCATTCAGTTATCTTAAACAAGGCCACATGTCATGAGATGTGTCCCTGCCTTCCTCAGTGCTCCTCAACACCAAGGCTTTGGTTGCTCTTCCTTCCCAGGCCTTGCTCAGCCCCCATCCCGCTTTTCTTTAAGGCAGGAATAATAGTGACAAAATATCCTAATGGTTCTCTCGGAGCAGGCTTTCAAAACTTCTGGATTGCCTTATTAAAGAGGTCCTTATGAAACAGGAGTTAGATCAGAACAACTACATTTTAATGTCTTAAATCATTAATGTCTAAATAATGTCTAAATCTTATGGAAGAGACGAAGCTCTTCCCAAGCTGATTTATGCCTTTGGGTTGCTCCTCCAGAGTGAGCAGCAGCTGAAGAGCCCATGTAAACTAAACACAGTGACACTGAAATCTTCATTATTTACACAGCCAGGGCCAGGGTACACAGAGAAATGAGTTACAGTCAGAGGTGTCACTCAGCTGCCACATCATCACAGCCCTCATGCAGTGCTGGGCTTCATCCCCCCATAAATCCACCCTTCACTCAGGCCTTGCTGCAACTCCACTGCCCAGAAAGGAACACTTAATATCCTGCTAATGAACTCCTGGCAGGCACATGAACACTCACTCCTGATGCTCTGGAGGGAATGGGAATCTATCTCCTGAAAATTGAGAAGCCCAAAGTGTTTCTCTGAGTGAGAGCTGGATGATGCCCCTGACACATCCTCACCTCCGATGGTGCCTGGGGGCTCCTTTCCCACCACTGTCACCAGCAGTTCATGTTTGCAGAGACAAACCTCATCATGAGCAGAGTCACCACCAGGTGTAATGGGATGTTTACTGGGATTTGCCTTTCTAGAGATTTGTGACATTTATTTCTCACTTAGCCGAGAGCACAGGCAGGAGCTGGGAGCTGTTTGTAACCATTTCAGTCAGTCCTGTGCCCTGAAGTGATCTGAGCACCTTCCCGACCTTGGCTCAGTTAGGTCGAGCTCAAGCAGTTCCCCTGTCACCTGAAAGGATATAAAGCCCATTACAATCACAAGTGGTTCTCACTTAAGCAATAATGAGAGAGAAAAGACCTCAAAGTCCCTTGCTGGCTTTGGGAACGAGATTCCAAACCTGGCAGAAGAAGGTGCAGAATTATAATTGTATGACCCCAGTGGGGAACAAACACAGACAACTCTTCCTCCAGGCAGCAGCTGTCTGAGGGTGTCTGGAGTGCTGACCTTACTCCTGCCCCCAGTTTAACCAGGGAAAAAGGGTTTGGCACAACTGAGTGCGCAGTGGCAACCTGTGCTCCAGAGAGGAGATTTAGGATGTGGGACAGGCAGTGGGAGCAAAATTGCCAGTAAAAACTGCTGCATTTTGATCTCCTATGGGAGCCCCCCCTTAGAAAGAGGGGAAAAGGGACACAGGAGTAGGGTGGCTGTGCAGGATTACCCAAGGATGTGATTGTGGCAGAGGAGGATCAAGGGCCTTTTAGCTCCGCTTTCCTGAGGGGAACTAAACAACCACCATCCTCCCGTGGCCTTTTCTAGGACTCAACCATTTCCCCTCTTTCTCTGCTCTTCCCAACCTTCTCTGACTGTGTTTATTACACAAGCTGCTCATCTGATGTATCAGCACCTCCAACACCCCAAAACTTCACCTGGACAGAGAAGGGGCTGTACAGGGCTAAGGCACCGAGGGGAGGAGAGGGGGGATCAGCACTTCCCAATCCCACCCATGTTCCTGCTGGTTCCCTGCTTCACTGAGGGAAGGAGGTGGAGCACCTCCCAGAAGAGCAGCCCAACATTCTGGAGGTCTCTGAGGCTGCCCCAGAGTTAAGCATGGCTTACACTGCACATTTCCTGCATTGTTTGGGATAACTGATTTCCCTGGGATAAGCAGGGCCTGTGAAAAGGCAGGATCAGCACAGGTGACAGTGGAATCTCTCAGTCCCCTCCTCAGATCTCTGGGAACATCACATTCTTCACACAAGAACCCAGTTCTCCTCTCCTGTTTTGTCATTTCTGCCCATTTGTTCTTGTCCTTTCTCTCTCTTTTGGAAGCAAAATTAGGTGTTTGTAAAAGGCCTATTTCTGGACAGGGATTCATTCTCAGGCCTTATTATTCTGTGACTTGTCTTTGTATTATTCTACCCCATCTGTACCCTTCTAACTTCTCCCCTACAGCATCTTAAAACCACACAACTATTTATCATCTCCTATAAAACCTCTCTGCTTAAGACCTAAACTCTGATTGCTCAGGATCTGTGGTATCAAATACCCCAAATCTCAATTATTCATCCGAATTTAGAGGGAAATGTATTTATGTTGTATTTCTGTGATTTATTTCCTCCCCTTAATTGTGCAATTCTAGCCTTTGCCCAGGACATTCATTAAAAAACCCAGATTACAGGAGAAGTGCTGAAGAGTTTAGAGCACAGGGTCAAGTGGTATCCAAGGTTTGGCTTTTTTTCCTGATTTATTTTAGTCACTTTAGTGGGGAAAATTTGTCCTGAACAGATACTCAGCTCGACTTACTGAGTTTCCCCTAAAGACTTATGAGGTCAGAAATGCTCTTCTAAGCAACCAAATCATAAATACCATGAAAGTCAGCAGGAATTGTAAGGAAAACTACAGGATGAGCTCCTCTGCATGAGGGAAATCAACCTGAGGGAGCAAAACTGAGTGGCCAAATCCAGGGAAGCAGCTCTTCTGCACCTTCTTCCTGCTTCCAGTGGCTAAATCCCACACTAAACCCCACCACCTTTAATGAGTGAAGAAAACAAAACAGCTACAAGAGGCTGTAACCCCAAAGCAGAGGTGAGAAAATCTCAATGAAATCCCAGCATCCAAAACACTCTTACTTTTGACAGTAGCGGTCCGGGTGCAGTTGTAGAGGATGGCCAGCTCCCCAAAAACCTTGCCAGGCCCCATGGTGCACAGCTTCACTCCTTCCTTTGTCACCTCAACCTTCCCATCTGTGAGAAAAAGAAAAAAAAATACCATTTTAAAAAGGGAAATGGAAATTTCAGACAGTTTTTTAAATCTATTTGCTTTAGGTCAGGTTGGACGGGGCTTGGAGCGACCTGGGATAGAGGAACTGGATGGGATTCAAGGTCCCTTCCAGCCCAGTGAGTAAAACCTGAAAAGGAATTAAAAAGGTTCAAACCAAGTGTTGCCTAGAGAAGATTTTGACATATGGGGGGTTTTTTAGGGGAGCATCTGTAGAGTGAGGAAAGCCACAGCACAAAGCACAAAGTTTCACATGTTGCACTTTCTGGTGAAATTGCCCCTGATTTTTGTGCTCCAAAAGGACAAAGATTCAGGTCTCTAACACCCCCAATGGAAACCACAGAGTACTTTTGCTCATTTTCACTGAGAAACTAATCCCTGGGAACACTCATCTATGAAAACCAGGCTGTTATCAAAAGGAAAATGACTCTGACCCCTGGCCATCATTTAATTCCCGTCTCCCTGGACCNCACCTTTCCTTCCTGAACATCTCATTTCATGAGAGGGAATCTGCTTTATCAGCTTATCCAGAGACCTGGGAAGGAGATTTAAAAGTGAGGGATGAATGGGAAGAAAGGGGCTCAGGACCAACCTGGGGGTTGGGAGTGACCAATCTCTTAAATTTCCAAGGCCATTTGAAAACAAGGAAAAGGGAAAAAACAAGTGATGCAGCAGAGGACACACAATAAACCCCAATTCCATTCCTTTTATTGGCTAAATCCCCTTTAAAAGTAATTTTCCAAATTTTTATTCCTATTCTTCCTATTCCTAATAAGAAGCACAAAAATAGATATTTATCTCAAGAAGGCCTAACATCAACCTCTAATGGTGCCTCACCCACTTCAGAGGCTCCAAAAGGATTTTAAAGGATACATTTATTTTTTACCACATACTGCATCCACCATTCCCCCTGGTATGCAGGAAACACAGTGGTGAGGAAATTAAAACACCAATTTCAAAAGGACTGAGAAGATTTCCCAGCACAAAACTGTGTGTAAGAATTGGCAAGAAGGGATAAAATGATGCTCTAAAAAAAACACAGCCAAGGTAATTTCACTTAGAGAAGAGGGGATCAGCTTCCAAAAGGAAGAAGTTATTTAGATTGGAATGCCACCCACTGCCACCTCTGTGCCTCAAGCAGCAGCTACGGAGTTAAGCAGAAAACTGGGAGCTTCAGGAAACACTTGGAAAACCACAAATTGCTCAAATTCAACGTAGTTTATGTTTCACGGCAAACCCAAAAAGCCGCTGCTGACAATTGAAATGCCTCATGAGCCAGGACAGGGCTGGATTTGGAAACAAGGACAAAAGCCAAAAAGCACCCATTCCATGATCTTGCCTTGGTTTATATTCAGAGATCTCCTGGCATGTGACTGAGCCATGGACATGGATAAACCATCCAGGACATAGGCCAGGCTTTGGGATCTCATTGCTTTGTGGAGTTTAAACCCCCTTTTCCGTGACTCCTGGTAGCCCTCTATCCCTAAATAAGTATTTTCATTCACATGGAGTGCAAAACCTTCTTTTATTTTCCAATTACCCCTGAAATATTCAGCCCCATTGCCATTTTCCAGCATATGGCTCTTCAGGATCCCAACCTCTGGCTTTAATCATCGTTTAACCCTTTACCTCCTAAAAGTAACCCAACCAGTTCCCAACTTGTGCAGATCATCCTAATAATGACCCCCAAGCACTGGTGCCAGGCTGGGAGAGCTGGGGGAGGGGTTCACCTGAAGGAGAGAAGGCTCCAGGGAGACATTAGAGCCCTTCCAGAGCCTAAAGAGGCTCCAGGAGAGCTGGAGAGGGACAGGACACAGGGAATGGCTTCAATCTGCCAGAGGGCAGGGTTAGATGGGATAGTGGGAAGAAATTGTTCCCTGTGAGGGTGGGGAAGCCCTGGCACAGGTTGTCCAGAGCAGCTGTCGCTGCCCCTGGATCCCTGGAAGTGTCCAAGGCCAGGTTGGACGGGGCTTGGAGCAACCTGGGCCAGTGGAAGGTGTCCCTGCCCATGGCAGGGGGTGGAACGGGATGGTCTTTGAGGTCCCTTCCAACCCAAACTATTCCAGTGAAAGCAACCTCTGTTCCTGCAGAGCATTAGTGGAGCTCCTGTCTGTACCCATAGCCTCCTCCTGAGACAGGTAGGAACCCTGTAGGAACACAAGGGATGCCTCAGCAGGGTGGTATTTGGGTTTTACCAGGGATTGTCCCCACGGGGTTCCCTGGAAGGACCATCTGCTCCAGCTCTGCAGCCAAACTGAGCAGCTCCAGGAGAGAATGGATCTGTTTGCTCAGAGCATGGGAAGGAAAGGCTGACCAGGACAGCAGCCAGACAGAGTCTGGGATTGAAATGAGAAAGAATTCAATCCTAGACACCAGAGCAGGAGCAGGCTGCCCCTCCCTCCCTGTGATTCAGTAATAAACATGCTCCTTATTTACCATTGACTGTCCTGGAGAAAGTCTCCCATTCTCCTGCTGTGTAATTAAGCAGTGTGGGACATTAAACACCCACATCAACTCCTCAGGCCATGAGCAAAATTCACCTTTCACAGAATTAAAGGGTCAAATACAGTGATAAAAAGGAATTTCCCCATTTTCTCTTCCTCCCTGGCAGCCTACACAGAGCAGTTTTACATGGAGGCAACAAACTGCTCCCTGGCATGCATCAACCAGACAAAGAAACCAAACAAAATGGTTTTGATAACAATATTGATCAATTAATGGAGATCCATTTGCAACTCACCTGGGCATCTCCATCAGACAAACACTAAATAATGCAGGGGATGCTCCAGGCAAGAAGACTGGGAAATGCTGCATTTCTCCAAAATATTCAAATCAACACTGTCATTTAATTTCCAGCTGACCTGATTCTGGGGAGCTTTAACTGACACCCAAACAATGCACTTTTCTATCAGCTGTAAGAAACTATTTCATCATGATGGACCACGTGAGTTATTTTTCAAATAGAGCACGAAATAAAATAAAAATCTCTGTGTCTTCTTGAGCATGGAGGACTTAGGAAAGCCCTGGCAGCTGGATTTTGGTGGCTGTCCTTTGCATTCCCCTCAAGTGCCTCCTGATCTCTGTTCTCACATGGGCAAAACACACCCTGACACCGCCTGACCCTTCAGTGATGGCCCTGCAGTGAAAGAGGCTTTGCTGCATCAGCCAAGGCAAGTTTTATGATCAATTCTCCACTTCCCTTTCCACAACAAACATGAGTAGGTGCCCAGAGTTAAGGATCAGTAGATTGATATCTCCAGAAGCCACCAGCCTGCTCCCAATGGGAACATCTACCACAAACCACTTTAGCCATGCATAACCCAAAATTGGACACTGAGAAGTCTCAATTCTCTGCTTCAAGTCAGTCAGGGCTGCCACCAGGAAAGCACTGCTTGGAAAGGAAGGAGTGTGTTATCCTCAAATCACCAGGGTGCTGAGGGCAGGTCCAGGAGAGCTCCAGAACAGCTGCTTTTGCAGTTTTATTCATGTGGATTTTTGATGGTAAATCAAGGCAGCCTGAAAAGCAGTCAGTTTCCAAAACCAAAGAATCCCAGAATTACAGAACAGTTTGGGTTGGAAGGGATCTTAAAGCTCAACCAGTGCCACCCCCTGCCATGGGCAGGGACACCTTCCACTAGCCCAGGTTGCTCCAACCTGGCCCTGGACACTTGCAGGGATGGGGCAGCCACAGTTGCTCTGGGCAACCTGTGCCAGGGCCTCACCCCACCTTGTTGGTTTGCAGGATTTCAGAGATGCACTAAAACTTCATGAAATTAAGCTTTTCCTAGGTGAAAAACTAGTTCTAGGAGTTGGACTTTGATGATCCTTGTGGGTCCCTTCCAGCTCCGGATATTCCGTCACTCTATGAAATTCAAGGCTGAACAGCTTTCCCATGCTGCCCTGCTCCCCTCACGCCTCCCTCGAGCCCTGGGACTCTCAGCCAGAGCCTGGCTTTGCAAATTAAACTCTGCTTGCTAATTGCATTGTAGTTGCAAATGTAACTTGTGAGGCAATTACAGGTTTCATTCACAAGTGGCTTGTTGACACCAGAGACCCCCCCCACTAAGATTTGTTAAATTTTTGTTTATTAGAAAACACAAACTGATCATGGGTTGGAAAGGACCTTCAGGATCATCCTGTTCCACCCCCTGCCATGGGCAGGGACACCTTCCACTAGCCCAGGTTGCTCCAACCTGGCCCTGGACACTTGCAGGGATGGGGTAGACACAGATCCTCTGGGCAACCTGTGCTCTGACCAGTTCCTGTACAACCCTTCAGGAGTCAAAGTTAAAAGTGGGATCAGTCTGAGCACAGAAAAAATAAATTAATAAATAAACCCACAAATGACTGAGGCACATCTGACGGAAGCAGGATCTGTTCTGTCCTGTCTAACACCACCAGGGCACAGAGGGTTTGTTTGGATGAGGACAATGGCTGCTTTGTCACTTTGAGCCCACACAATTAAACCTGAAATAACATCTCTGCCTGAGCTTCATCCATGTTCCTCAAGTGAATGGAAGCATAAAGGAAATTGCATTAATGCAATTCCCTCCATCAGTGGGATCATTTTTAACTCCTAATAATTAAATGGTCATTTTCTCTTTCCTAGGCAGAGAAGAAAACTGATTGACTCGAGGAACTTGTCAGCCTGGGTAGAATTTGTATCACAGGCAGGATTTTTGTTCCCAGCTCTCTCTCCCAGTTTACAGGGGGGGAAAGGCGCTTGAGTCTTCCATGACTCCCAAGCCCAAACTAGCCCCTTAATTTTAGAGATATAAGAATATGCAGGAGGGCATCTAAGATCCCAAAGTGCATTCCTACAGTGGGAGGTTTCAACAACAAAGTTCCTTC
This sequence comes from Pachyramphus minor, assembly GCA_013397135.1. Lineage (NCBI taxonomy): Eukaryota > Metazoa > Chordata > Aves > Passeriformes > Tyrannidae > Pachyramphus > Pachyramphus minor. The sequence goes on along the minus strand of VYXB01001746.1, from coordinate 11,355 downwards.
TGCCATCCAGAATCACCAGGAATGGGGCAGTGCCATTCCTGGCCTGTATTCTTCTACATCCAGGAGACCTCTGGAAAGCCTAAATCTTGATTTTCAACTGTATACCCCAGCAATGCCTTTGAAACATGGATAAGAGCAATCATTTGTGGCATCATTCACATTATTGCTCCTTCTTCAGATCCTGGACTCTTGGCGGGGGGGGTAAGCTGGTTCTCCCAGGAGGACACTAATTATTCATCACACTTCCATGCCAGGTCTAAAAATAAAAGCACTTGCAGTGAAAAATTCGGAAAATAAAAAAGCAGAGTTTGACATGAACTTGTGCATTCACAGGATAGAAATTTCATCACACAACTGCCAAAATGCCAGGAGTTGTGGGAGGGGGATTCCCTGGATTCAGTGCACAATTCATGAGTGACTATTCAATATTTTATTTCCGTGCTGTTTCACACTTGGACTGCAGCTCGATTTGTTGGATGCTGTTCAAGCTCTGCTCTGAAAATACAGAAGTAATTGTCTGCACTAAGTTTTCTTTGGGAATTATCCCCGTGGATCTGGAGATTTTCCTGAGCAGTATCAAATGTATTCCAAAAATTGCACCTGAGATGAAGCCCAAGTTCCCATCCCATCACACAGTGCCACGGGTTTTTATCACATAATCATGGAACAGTTTGGGATGGAAAGGAACATCTCCCGTTCCACCCCCTGCCATGGGCAGGGACACCTCCCACTAGCCCAGGTTGCTCCAACCTGGCCTTGGGCACTTCCAGGGATGGGGCAGACACAGCTTCTCTGGGCAGGTTCAGCACCTTTAGAACTCGTAGTTTCAGCTTAGAAAATGGGGAAGTTCATTAAAGCCGAGCTCTTCACAGGCAGCTGGGCTCAGCCTCACTGGAATCCACCACGGGAATGGAAGCAGCCAGCAGCTTTAAGCTCCGTGAGTTCCCCACAGGCACAGGTGAAGCAAAGAAAATATGAAATCTGCAGGTGGGAGAAAGATGCTCTCCCACTCCTTTCCTGCTCTGGAAGGCAGGAGGATTCCCAACAGGAGGATTCTCAGCCTGCTGTGTCCAAGTCAGGAGATGTGCACTGACAATCTGCTTGGCTGGGATGTCACAAACACCACATTTACAGTGGTAAGCTAAAACAAGGGTTTTTGCACCCAAACCTTGCGGCTGAGCCAACCCAGCAGCTCCTACAAACTCCCTCCCTTCCCTGTCCCAGTTTCCATCGCTTTCCCAACAAGCTGCAGGGTTTCAGCCCCACAACAGGATCCCTCCACCAGCATCCCCCGCTCCTTCCCAGCCCATGTGCCCATGAGAACTGTAAGCCCTGACATGTTTATTCCTTCTCCAAATTCAGGAAAGTTTTGATAGTAATAAAAGGGAGGAAAGAATAAATAAATGCACATTTTGCCAAGTTTTAAGTTGTTTAAAAAAACCCAAACCACTGCAAATAATTGCAAGAGTGCTTTGAATATGGGAAAAATTACCATTTTTCCTTTGCTGCCTCTTGGAAAAATACCTGAATAAATTGTGAGAATATTTCCCAAAGTGATCCCATTTTAAGCTGCCACCTCAGAGGAGGTTTGAAGCTCAATCTTCCCAAGTTCTGCACATGACAGGGATGTGAATACTCGGCACCTGGTCAGTGTGGAGATGGATGACACTGTGGAGCCTCAGCCAAAACCTGTTCCCAAAAAGCCCTCAAGTCAGCTTTTGGCTTGGGAGATGGAATCTAAGGAGAGGGAGGTAAATGAAGCAAGACACGATGAGTCCTGACTCTCCAAACTCCTGGTGTCACCCCAACCCCTTCTCAGGCTTCAGCAAACCCTTTTGAGATGAACAACTTAGCTGACCTCCTGTAAAACCTCCTAGGGAGACAGTTCCAACTGGGTGGGGCACTGGAACAGTCTCCCCCAAAAGGCCACATTGGCAACTGCTCCAGGGCAGAGGAGAACAGGAGGGGATATTCAGTGCCAAAGTTTATTTAGGAGAGTTAACTGATGGAATGTCAGCCCCTCTGCCATCAAACCATGCTGAGGTGGCCACAAGAACATCCAAAGGCCAGTTTTTCCCAAGCCTTGGCCCCCTCTCCCCTCACTGGCTGGGACCTGCCAGCAAAAAATGCCATTTTAAGACTGGTTTTAACATTGGCTTTTAAGAAATACTTTAAAAATGGGCTTGAAGCTGTTAATCAATGTGTACAATCTCAGTAGCCTGAAGTTGTGAGGAACAGGAACATTCCTTGGATTTAAATCAAGACTTACTCCAGAGGAAGGATTACTGCAGATGAGAGCAGACCTGCATCCCAGTTTCCACCCTGTCCACAGGAACATTTTGCAAAACAGGGGATGGGAAGGAAGAAGGTGATTGCCAAAATGTGCAGCAGCAGCCTGGGGGCAGAGAGGAGCTGGGAGGACTGAAAAGAGATAAAAAAACTTCCTCTGGGCTTTAAAGGTAGGAAGTAAACCCTAGAAGAGAGGAAGGCAGGGAATGAGGAAGAGCATGAAGAGCACAAGGCAAGCTCAGCACAGCAGGGAGTGAGCACAGAGAGCAAGGAGAGCCAGAGGGTGGCACAGCAGAGAAAATAACGCAGGGAAGGAGGGACTCAGCTGTTGGTGAAGAGAATTTGGAAATCTCAAGGTCAGCCCATCTTGGATAACACCACATGGCAATGTAGCCTGTGGAAAGCACAGAATCATGAGACCACTGAGGTTGGAAAAGCCCTCCAAGGTCACCGAGTCCCCCCTGTGCCCGATGCCCCCCTTGTCCCCCAGCCCAGAGCACTGAGTGCCACATCCAGGCCTTCCTTGGGCACCTCCAGGGCTGGGGACTCCAAACCTCCCTGGGCAGCCCCTGCCAAGGCCTCACCACCCTTTCCAGCCAGAAATTCCTCCTCATGTCCATCCTGAGCCTCCCCTGGCCCAGCTGGAGGCCGTTCCCTCTCCTCCTGTCCCTTGTTCCCTGGGAGCAGAGCCCGACCCCCCCCCAGCTCCCCCCTCCTGTCAGGGAGTTGCAGAGCCAGAAGGTCCCCCCTGAGCCTGCTTTTCTCCAGGTTAAATAAAGATGCACAAATGAAGCAGCAAACCAGGCAGCTGGACAGAGAAGTCGTGCTGGACACTGCCCAACAGGTCCAGAGATCTGCCCAAAACAAGTCAGAGCAAGGTTCCACCTCCGGAGAAGTAAAAGGGATGGACTGGGGTGGTTTGACACTTCAGGGTGACTCCAAATGCCCCTCTGGGTTATGGTTGAACCTCCTTTAACATCCCCACAGGAAACCAACCTCTTGCAAAGCAAATTCCTCTTGAAAGGTGAAGAGTCACTGCCTGGTGCTAAGGAATTATCCCAGAAGAAATGCTTCACCTGTGCCAAGGTGGTCATTCTCAACTATCTCCCCCTGTGACCTTCCCAAGGCAACGCTGCAGCCAAGGCAAATTAAATGGTATTTCTAGGTGCCTTCTGTCTGGGAGAATAGAGAACTTGTTTAGGGTTTGGAGGTTTCTTGCTGTTAATATGATTATTATCATTATTATTATAAGGGTTTTGAACGTGGAGGACCCACTCCAAAGTGGAAATGCACATCCTCAAAGACCATACAAAACATTGGGAAATAAACACATATATCTATGTGCAAATATATGTAACCTCTTTTTCCAACAACTTTCCACCGGTAATATATTACTATGTTCTGGGGTGTGGAGAGGTGACCTGCAGAACTCCCTCACAACCTCAATTATTCTGTGACTCATGCTTATTTCTTCTAATGTAAAATCTGTTCCAGCCTAAAGGCACGTGTGGGATTGTGTCACTTGCACTGGCACCAGGTAACAAGTTTGTTTGCAATGAGGGTGCAAGACCAAGTTAAAATCTGTAAGATGGGGGAAAAAAAGCCCATAGAGAAACCTCTTAAAATAGGGTATGGCAAACAGAGATAAGAAGGAGTTAGAGAGCAGAGAGAGAACAAGAAATAATGCAATTAAAGGCAAATCAAATTAAACACCTATGGAAGAAACACAAAAGCCATTAGGAGAGACAGGAAGGGATTGTGTGGGACAGATTTGCTGCAGGTAGTGTGGAGTCACACACGGGAAGGCCAAACACCTCCTCCCTTGGCCAGCACCGATTCCCAGACAGCACCACTAAAGGTCAGCATCAACATCCTGGGTCCTCCCCTTCGACTGGAGAGCCTCCCAACAAATGATCAGCTCCAGAGCCTGCAAAAAAGGCTGGGCTGAGGTGCAGAGGGAGAATCCAGAGTGGGATCCAAGGTGGCAGACTCTGCAGGGTCACTGCAGGGTCCCAGAAGCCTTCTCAGCCAAGGGATCAGCTGAGGAGTGCAAACACACACCTGATCCAGACCAGGGTGGTTTGGGAAAGCACCAGTCTGGTTATCCCCCCTCTGAAAGGCAAAGGGCAGAGGCACAGGGAGCAAGTGGGTGCAGAGAGGCATATTTAGGGTATAGGCACATAAATATCCATCCATAAGACAAGACTCCCTTCAACACCCCAGGACTGTTCACTGTCCCTCCTGTACCAATAACCACATGACCTGGGGCACCCACACAGAAGCAGCTCCACTAGAAGCTGCTGATTCCACCTTCTCAGATGTCTAGTGCATAGCAGAGATTTCAGTTGGGATTGACCTGCTGGGGATGGTTCAGCTGGATGTTTAAAGAACTCAGAGAGTTAAGGTGAAACCCCAAAGAACACACTTCCCTGCAGGGAGTGGGAAATGTTGGCAGTTCATCCTCACACACATTTAGCTCGTTCCTTCTGCAACCCAGATGTGAACACAGTGATCAAAGACAACAGGTGAGTTTCATATTTACCCTGGATAAAACACTGAAAAGCCCAAATACTCATCAGGGCACACTGGCCTGTCTAATTTGCCTCAGTCTTACCTTGATAAATTAACAAGTTTCAATTTCAAAAGCAAACAAACCCAAATGCAAATTGGTTTTCCCCCAAGCCAGTGATTCTGTGGAGGGACACAGTTCCCACCCTGCTAAGCTCCAGTGTTTGTCCCAAATTCCCATTTTGTCTGAGCACCTCTTAACCTGGAATTATGGTGCAAATCACCCCTTTTTGGGGCACTCAAAGCCTCTGGTGAAGCACAAGAAAACTTTACACTCACCTTCAGGGTTTCCTCCATAACAACATTTTCTCTTACTGACCTATTTCAAATGCTGAGAAACCCCAGTTTATTTATGTTTCTCAGCCCTTCTAAGACACTTAGTTAATCTCTCTTAAAACTCTGAGATGTTCTCAGTGGAACACACTGAGAAAAGACATATTTAGTTCACCTGCCTTAAAGAGCTGTTAGATCCTACTACCTCAAATTTATTTTCTGGTTGCAATCATCCTCCCTTGCTCTTTAGAACTCTCATTTCCCGGCTCTCCAAAATTATTTGGAAGTATTTCAGGACAAGAAGAAGTTGCACCAGGGATGGTTTAGATCACACATGAGGAAAAATGGAGTCCCCACCCCTGGAGGTGTTCAAAAGCCATATGGATGTGGCACCTGGGGACATGGTTTAGTGGTGGTGCCGACTGATGGTTGGACTCAGTGGTCTCAGAGGTCTTTTCCAACCTCAATGATTTTATGATTTTATTTCAAAATGTTAATCAAAAAAACTCCAGCCAAACACCACAATAGCTTGATGTTATAAACATATAAAACAGGGGAGCTGCCCAGTCAATTGTAATTTATTCGTTAATTAAACTGAAACCCAGCCTTGGTATTAGATGTGATATCAGGACATGCGATCATTGCAATCTCCTGTTAAAGAGAACTGAACAAAGCCAGAGGTTGAGATCACTGTGATCAGTGCAAACATCATGCTCTTCCCTCCCTTTTCACCCAGGATAATCATGTGCTTGAAAGACAACAATAACAGAACAGAGACTTAAAAAAACCTGAGACAGCTCCTACCTAGAGAAGCTATAATACCCAAAAATACAAGTGTAAGATCCATCAGAATTGACACACCAGTAATATTTGACAGCCTGTTCTACACAACCACACCCACACAGCAATCCTACAACAGCTCATCCAGCCCCAGCTCTCAGTGCAAATCACGCTCTGCAAAGAGAAAATTGCTCCAAGGAAATCCTGAGCGGCTCTTCCAGCCTCGAGGAATGTCCATAGCCTTGAGGGATGCTGGGTGGGGCTGCAGCACACCCCACTGCTGCCCTGGACATCAACCACACAACACCCTGTAGTGACCCCACGGCTGGGGCAGCAGAAAGTGTCCCAAACTCAGTGCCCCAAACTCGGATGTTGGCCTAACAAAGAGGCAGCTGTAGGATGGGGAGTGTCTGAGCCCCTGGGCCCTCGTGAGGACACAGAGCAGAGCACAGAGGGATGTTCTCCCCACCTGAGCCCAAAAATACTCAAGACCTACACCAAGTTTCAAGGCAGAGATGCTGCAATAACCAGGGAAGTCTTGACCTCCTTCAAGGAATTCAATAGTGGGGGAGTACTTAGCTCAGTTTTAGCTGGATTCACTCAAGTGCTACAGTGCCACAATGCTGTTACAGGCCACTCTTCACCCTAACAATGGGGCACACTACCCCTCCTGACTCCTTCCTGTGCTCAATAATGTGAAGAGAACCGTTTGGATAATCCATCCTGGAGATGAAGACTTCTTTGGTCCTTCCAGCCCGTTCTGTTTGGCCAAGGAGAGAGACCAGAGCCAGCCTGGGCTGTTGGCCTTCACCTCTGCAGCTCTTCTGCCTGATGGCCACTGGTGGCAAGGAACGGGGAGGACTCTGGCATGAAAACCTCCCTCCCTTAAGGTTTTTAGGACCAGATCCCGAAATATAAACCCCCTGCCCTAACCCAGAGCTTGCTTGAGCAGAAAGTTCCACCTGAAGCCTCCTGAGCTCCCTCTGACCTAAAGTATCCTACAATCCTATCTCCTACCTCCACCTATAAAAGAAGCTAAGAGGGCTGCACAACAACATTATCACCATTACTAATTAAAAATGGACACTGGGAGGGGAAATAATTAATATCCTTGCTATTTCCATTGGTCCTGTGTTTGAAAACCTTATCTCACAGTGCTCCAGATGCCAAGTAACTGGAATTCCACATGCACAATTACACGTCTCATGTTCATAAAGCACAGCTTCTCTCTCTCCTATTTTCCATGCTTTGCTGGTAAATAAACACCTGGGATGAGACTGAACTATGGCCCCTGCCACGTTCCTGGCAGCTGGCAGGGAAGCTCAGACCACAGCCTGAGCCAACAGGCAAAATTCCCAGTTAAATGACTCAGAAAAGTCTTAAGTAACTCAGTGTTTTCCACCTGATGCCTGCAATGAGCTCAGTTTTCTGAGCTGCACAGAACCAGCAGCATTTTGGTGTTCTCATTTCTTGAGCAAACACAAGAATGGCTGTTCAATAAAAAACTGGGGGTGCTTTTGACAGCCAAGTGTTACTGATAAAATGGCCCCTCCAGAATTTTACTCTGCTTTTTCTCCCCGAAGGCAACAAGGAAAACAATTTCTTCAGAAAACAGATCCTCTGCCGTTCAACAGAAATCATTCTGCACCAAGAGGAGCACGGCTAAGATCCACAAACATCTGAAGCACAGGGAACAACCTCTATTTCTTAAGCTCCTAAACTGGAAAACAGTTGAGGAGCCTGTTGGGATCATTGCTGTTTTCAGTCAGTCCTTCCTAAACACCAGACCCAAAGCTGCTGCTCTGCAGCAAGACCCTGGAGATGAGAGGATGAGCTGCTTACGGCACAGACTTCTCTGTCTCCATGTGCATCCCAAGGCTCCTATAAAGTCAGAGATCCTTGAGGAACCACAATGGGCCACATTAGCCCCCAGGAAAGGGATGCTCAGCACTGAAGTGCTACTCCTCCAGCTTTCCTCTCCACCAGGAAGACAGAACGGAGGGAGCAGGTTTAAATGCTGGCAGGTGTCTCTAGTGCAGCCTCACAGGGGCCAGAATGGCTCTTATTTCATTCTTGCACTCTGATATTTGGTCTACTTTGCACTGGCAAGGCCCATAACTCTGATTTAAGGCCTCAAAAACATCTGAGTGAAGGATGGACAGTTTATAGCTTTTTTCCTGTTAGAAAGAAAGAGGAAAAATAGCATCAGGGGCTCAGCACAGATTTCATAAAACATGTCAAGTGTGTCATAAACCATCTAGAACGAACAAGAAGAAAATCAGGAATATGAAAAAAGTGTCAGTAGCAACAAAACCACTGCCGCCTCAGAGACCCTCAAACAACTGGAGGATCCAGGCTTCCCAATAAACCTGTGGAGGACACCTATAAAATAATGACTCACGTTTGTTTGACAATTTTGCTCCTGTTTTGCCCAAATTCTCTCTGTTCACACCACAAATTAATCTCTTGCCAGAGTTTTTCAGCTCACACAGGTTGTTTCCTTCCACAGAAAAGAAGCACAGCCCTACAAATCCAGAGTTCACTGAGAAACAGGGAAAGGACGGAAGACAGGATGGATTAAAGAGAGTCATTCTGCCTTGCCTGTGCTAAAATACAGAGCTGAGCTTCCCTAAAGGCCATGGAGGGCCTTCTCCAGATGGCAGCTGACACCTGGGAACAGGAGAATACTAAGGAATTCATAATTTGGGGAAAACACATGTGCTTTGAACTTTAGGACATCATTTGATTCAAAGAATAAAAAGCAGGAAGAAAGTGAGAGAAAGTAAATATGTAACATGAAGTCATGATTCTGACACAGAGAAAAGGACAATTTATCATCCAGGAGCTACTTGTTTGTAATCAAAAGCCATCACTTGAGAATCAGGGGGACAGGTCTGGGCAAAAAATCTGGGCTGGAACTACACAAATCATGGAATCACAGAACTGTTTGGGTTGGAAGGGATCTTAAAGACCCCCCAGTTCCACCCCCTGCCATGGGCAGGGACACCTTCCACTAGCCCAGGTTGCTCCAAGCCCTGTCCAACCTGGCCTTGGACACTTCCAGGGATCCAGGGGCAGCCACAGCTTCTCTGGGCAACCTGGGCCAGGGCCTCCCCACCCTCACAGGGAACAATTCCTTCCCAATATCAAATCCAAATCTACTCTCCCTCAGTGGGAAGCCATTCCCCCTTGTCCTGGCACTCCAGGCCCTTGGAAATAGTCTCTCTCCATCTTTCCTGTTGGCCCCTTCAGGCCCTGGAAGGCCACAACTGGGTCACCCCAAAGCTTCTCCTCTCCAGGCTGAACAATCCCAGCTCTCCCAGCCTTTCCTCCCAGCAGAGCTGCTCCATCCCTCTGATCCCCTTGGGGCCTCCTCTGGACTCTCTCCAGCAGCTCCATGTCCTTGCTGTGCTGTTCCCAGGGCTGGAGCAGCTCTGCAGGGGGGTCTCCCCTGAGGGGCAGAGGGGCAGAATCCCCCCCTGCCCTGCTGCCCAGGGGCTGAGGGCACCTCAGCAGGTTTTCAGGTGACCCAGCAAGGACAGAAGCAGCTGAAGGGAGTCGTGGAGTTCCGTGCTGGAAGGGCTCAGGTGTGATCCCAAAATGGCACTTCCCACGTCTAGAAACCTCTTGGTGGCTGGGAAAACCCAACTCAAGGGACCTTTTTGTCAGCAGACACACCAGGTCAGCTGTGAGCACTTAGAAATCCTCCTTGAAATCCTAATTTTACCAGTCCTGCTTCTCATTTCTGTTTCTCTCCAGAAAATCCAGCACTGCTGAACCCACAGCAGTGTGATCAACATGCACCAGCAAAGCCAGCCCTGCACTATCAGAGATCGATCAGCTCTTGAGGTGGCCGAGGATTTCTCAACCACAAAGGATGGGAGGAAACGTCAATATGGAAAACTACACCTTGTCAAAGAAAGCCTGGAGCAAGAGGAAACAGCATTTCTGGGAATAAATATCTTGAGGGATGGAAATCAGCCTGCCAGGGGCTCTCTGCACTGTGCAAACACAGCAATGTTCTCTCTCCTCCACAGACAGGTCTGGGAGGACTTTTGGACCCATTTTACAGGGCACTGGGTGCCATCCTCTTGGAATATCCAGGTAGGAATAATTATTTATTCTTAGGAGGCTTGCTGGGTGATGAGTGCCAGAGAAGAGATTGCTTGGCAGCACAAGCTCTTATTTAAAATCAAAGGGAAAAACAAATGGGAAAATGACAAGCTTGGAAACACCTTGAGATTACAGAGGGACGTGATTTCTCTGCCAAATGCATTTGAAGTGTCTTCTGCAAACAGCACTAAATTGAGTTTTAATTACTTTTGCATACATAAAGTCTACACTGAACTTTCAAGTAGCAAATCTCCAGTTCACTCACTGCAGCTACAATTTGCACCACTCCGGGTTAATCCAACATTTGCTCTCCCAAAAATCTGGAGCGCATTCCTTCATTAGATGTTACTTCATGTTTGCAAATCAGCACGTTGACTGGGCTCGGTCAAATGTGATTTATTGCTGCCTCAGACATCAGAGAGCAGCAGGAACCAGCACACTGACACAAACTGATGGAGGGAATTCACGCTGACAAGGCGCATTTTGTCTCTGCGTGGTGTCACCGGCCTCTGCACTGTGGAAAAGGGGGAAAAAAATCTGATATTGCTCCCTCTGGACATGGAGTTTCAGACAGCAAAGCTGACAGATCTCATTATGTGCCTGCAAACAATTATTGAGCTCTGAAGCAAGTTTTCCTCAGCAGGCCACAAAGTTTCAGTGTTCCCATTCAAATAAGTAGTATCTGGAAAGTACAAGGGGCAAAAATTAAAGCCAAACTTCCCAAGCACTGGTGCCCAGGGCAACAAGATTCAGGGACGGGGTTTAGATTTGGGATGGGAAAGAGCCTTGGCCTGTTTGACACTACTTTCACAAGGCAAACGTGTTTTCATGCCCACAGCCCAGGGCAGCATCACTATTCCTGCCTCCAAACCTCCTGCCTCCTCTATTCCCACATGGATGCTTCTCCACATCCCACCAACAGTTTTATGGAACATCTCAACCTCCTGAGTTGGAAGGGACCCCTTGTAGGGTGCTTGTCTGGAATGTCACAGTATTTACTGTAGAGCACATCCCAAAGAGTTGTCCCATATGTCCCTAAAATGCAAAATGATGAATCACTTCTTTCCCCACAAAGCTCCTTCTCCAGGATCATTCCTGGAGCCAAAGCCAGGAGTTCTGCTGGGCCATCACCAGCACCAAAGGTTTTTGTTCTTTTTGTGCAAGCTAAAAGGATGAAGCTTTTCATGGAATCATGGGATGGTTGGGTTGGAAAGGAACTTAAAGCACATCTCATCCCACCCCTGCCATGGGCAGGGACACCTTCCACCAGCCCAGGNGGAGCCCCTTTAGGCATTGGAAGGCCACAGTTAGTTCTCCCTGGAGCCTTCTCCT
>VYXB01001743.1:143091-164964 GCA_013397135.1 Pachyramphus minor | reverse complement strand
AATCTGCCCTCCAGAAGTCCAGTCCCCAAATGATTTGGGTCCAATTTGGGTCCAGTTCTGAGTAGTGCTGGGTTCTCACCACTTCCATTACCTTCAGCAGGCATTGCGGCACATCACACTCATGGCCCCCAGACCCTTTCTGAAGCAAAGGGGTACACACAAATGGCAGCTGTTAGCATCAGATGGGCAGACATTACATTTAAATGTAATATGCTCATCAAATGTAAAATGCTTGATGTTTTGATGGCGCCGAAATCTACAACATTAGAAAAACAGCAGTCCCCTCCCATACCTGCCTTTGTCATTTGCAGAATACAGTTGTAAGTAGTTCTATCTTCATTCTCCAGCTTTTACCTTTACCTCAATGGAACCATCCCTGGTGGAGGCAGAAATAGGCCCAAATAAGCAAGGCAGATCGTAACTTGCACTCTGAAACATTCCTGGAACTAATACAGGAATGTGATGCACTCAGGGAGTTTCTCCTCTACATTTGTACCTATTAGATCTCTTTATTATCCTAGTTCACACACAACTTTGAAAAAAATCAATGAACAGTTGCCATCCATTGAAAACATTTCATTAGCATTTGATATGTAAACACATTCTTCATGAACTAAGCTTTCCTCAGTGGATACTCTCATAAGGTAATAAATGATGATGCATACTGGCTGGAGGAAAGATAACATAGAAATAACTGGTACAGAAAATACAGCCCTGTACTTCTAAAAGAAAGAGGCTTTAATGCTTGAAAAGGCCCTTATATATCATTCTTTGATGAGTTACCTTCTTCAGTACTTTTAACTGGAAAAGATGGGTTAAGGATGCAGAAGGATTCAGTAGGTGAGGTTTCCATGGGACACGTTAATCAGCTGGGAGGCAGATTGTCCGTAGAATTGTGTTTCATCCTGAACCAGTAAGATTGCGAGTTATTTTTTATCTTTGTCCTGGGGCACCTATTTAAATAGGGCTGGGAACAAGAGATAATTAAAGGGTCTTGGATCTTCTGTGGATATGTATTCCTCACTGTAGTTCTGTAGACCTGCAGTCACAGTTCAACCAAATGTTAACGACTGATACTTGGAAAAGTCTTCTTTGTATTGTTCCTATTTACACCTTCTTTCCTTCTCCAGCTTCCTATTTAGGCTTACTGTGTCTTATTCTTGGTTTGCTGTACATCTTATGGTATCACTAATTGATTTTTGTGAGTATATAGAATAAGAATAGAATACACAAATGTGTCCTCACACAAAAATTCATGTGAATGGAAAAAGACAAGTTTTTTAAAAAGTAAAATTAAAATTATTAAATGATACAATCAACAATCAAATAAAATTGAATGTGAATGGAAGAAGGAAAATTTTTAAAAATAGGAACAATTAGAAGTATTGTACTATATCATAATCGTGTACTGTCCATCTGCATTGACCTTTCTTACTGGTGTTTATGGCATTGGAAGCCGCCTGAGAAGACTCTGTAGGAGGCAAGTACGGGTTCAGCTGCCCAGGTTTAATCTGCTTGCATTCTTACATCAGTAACACATCTCAAAATAAATGAAGTTGGGAGGCTGGATGCTGGCACCACACATCAGTTGTATTCTCGCATCAGAAAATTTAGTTGTGGGAGTGTTTATCTCTGAAATACTGCACAAACTTCAGTTTAAGTAAATACAGTGTCTCTAGTCTTCAGTGGTACATAGTTGATAGAGGTGGAAGTGAACGGTGGGTTGTACTGCTATATCTTATCTGTATGCCAACTGCTGTGTTTTTTTCCCTCCTTTCTGCCAGGTTTCGCCGAAATTAATACCAATGAGGCAGATTTAAATGTGAAATACAGACTGGGCTTAACTTGCCAGAAGGTTTGTTTCCAAATGGGAGAAATCGGTGACTGTTTTGCAGTTCTACTTTTTTTCTCTTTTCTTATTTTTTAAGGGCTTTGTAAGTAGTTTTCAGGTAGTTAAGCTCAGGCTTTGACTATAAGCCTAAGTTGTATTCTGCTTTCATAACATTACCAATTTTAATTGAAGGGTGAATATATTCCCTAAGTTTTGAATCCTGTTATACTAAAATGTTAATGATGATTGTAAAAAAAAAAAAAAAAGCTTTGTAGTCTGTCTGCCAAATACTATGTTTTTTACACAGAATTAGAAAACAACCGTGCAAAAGTTATGATTGCCGCTGTGTTTCCTGATACCTGTTGCTCTGGAACTGTGGCACTTATCATGTCCATTCTCCTGTAAAAGTGTGGGGTATTTTTTGTGGAGCCATCTATAACAACTATACATATCTGTAGAGAGACATCGGGAATATGGACTTTCCTTTTCCTGAGCCTTTTAATCAGTCTGTGATAAAGCTATTTACACTGGTGGAAATAACTGGGACCTAAATGTATCTGCTGCTTCCATGGTGTGTGTCTTTTGGTATTAAGAAGCCTACACTTCCCAAAGTCCAACTGCGACCCTTTGTATTTCAATCATACAAACTAGAATGGGGCTGGTATGAAGGAGGAAGATTAAAAAGGCTCCATCCCCATGCAGACAACTGGTAGCTGCACAATTTCCCTCATTAACTACTCTTTTTCTTCAGATATAATATTTCTCCCCTGGTCCCAGTCAAAGGCAAATGAGTGTTGTTTCTGGAGTGGGGTCTGTCCTTCCAGTGTTACACAGAGAAACAGGGTAAGAGACGGTTGTGGACCTTGAAGATTCTTATAAAGGGAATATGGATAGTTAAGAGTAAAAGCAAGTAAATCTGCACCACTTCCCAATCAAGGTATCAGCAAAATCTAAAGAGTTTGGAACCCAAACTTATAATAGCTAGAATAAATGCCATGAGACAATCAAAATGAAAGGACATTATCTCAGAGTGGTTCCAGTACTCAGTGAAGGTCTTCTTTTCCCTGTTGTTAATTACAAAATTATTTTTCTATTTTGTTATTTTTGCAAATAGGTGACATGACAGCATTGGGTCTCACATACCAAATCAGCACAATATGTCTTTATTATACAGAGCATGCACTGACTGGAAATCAACATCTGCTAAAATATAGAGTTCTCTCCAAGCAAAATGGTTTCTGTCATTTCTGTCATTTGTATAAATAGGAGCACTTAAAACACTTCAGTTAAAATAATTCCTGATATAATGTTTAACATCAGGACTGGAGCATATTAAGTGGCTGAAAAGCATGTAAAATGTAGATATACAAAGTGTACATAATGCCTCTCATACATGTAACAAGAAACGTTGCGACATGATATAGAAGGGCATTCTAATACTGGTGAATGAGTAATTCACCATAACCCGTGTGAGTTGTGGAAGGAATATCAAACATTTCTTGGGAATCAGATAGGAAAATCTTGCAACATTTAGCCTTTGTACTGCATTTTTCCATTCTAAAATAAGAAATGCTTCTTTTTCATGGAACAGTTACAGAATTTGCCTTGATGCACACACGGGTTTTATAGCAGTAAAACTGTGTTGATTGGAGATACTATTTTGTATAGTTGCACTTACCCTAAACAATTATTTGATAAACTCATGTCAATACTGTAACAGGTTATCCTTCATCCCAGCAAGGAATAAACAAAATGCCTTTGTGAACACCATTGTGCCAGTACAAAGGTGCTCCCATAGTACCAAGCTGTATGACTTGAACTTGTGGCGGGTAGTGGGTGGTAGGCTCTTGTACAGCCTGAACCTGTAGGAAAGACCTTATTCTGAGCCCACGGGAAAGACTTATGTTGTTCAAAGGCTAATGCTAATTTCATGATTAACATATACGAGTGATTTGGTTGATAGGTAATTTGCATTGAAAACTTGAAACCGCATTTATCAGAGTGCTCCAGTATTCCTTAACCCAGCATGTTAATTTTCATGTTTTCTCTATTTAGGTATATTCCCTGTGTTACTCATTCCAAACAAGTTATTTTCTTAAAAGTTTGGCCATTTCTGTTGCTGTGGAGGTGAACTGAAGTTCTGCTTACAGACGTTTTGCAGATTAAAAATCTGTATATAACAAAACCTGACTATTTTAACTCAGTATAAACAGTTCTGCTTTTGGGTAGAGCAGCCCAGAGGCCTCTTCTCCAGTCAATACAGACAGTTTAGTGACAATTCTGACCCTTGTGGTGCTCTACAGAGCAGAAGGTGCTGATCCTTGCCTTCAGGGCCCGAGATGGGTGAAGAGCTACTCTGAGGGGGATAGGTGTCATTCCTGAAGGTGTTTCACTCAGAGTTCTCGTAGACAGTACTCAGAATGTATGCTGGTTTTAGGGGAGGAATATAAAAACTGTTATACAGGGGAAAGGAGTTACTATTAACTTCTCCAGAGGGGAAAAGTAACCCAACAACAAAAAAAACAAAAACAAAAACAAAAACAAAAAACCAAAGAACACAAACATTTAAATAGATGTGAACAAATCTTAAAGAAATCTATACATGAAATGTTGATCTATTGCTACAGTAGTTGTAGGACTGATTAGTTAATTACAGCGAATGTCTACTGACATCTGTAAAGTACAGGAGAAGTGTCTGAGGGCAGGATCAGGTGTACTCTGCTTCTGCCACAGAACTATGCTTTGCTGGCACACGCACAGAAGCCATTGTTGTCTTTAACATATGGCTATAAAAAGACTAATGACCTGGTAATGTCTGGGAGTTTAATACCTTGGTTTCTGAATCAAAGAATTAGGAACCAAGAACTCCTGATTCTCAGCTTTTCTGGTTCTCCACTTACTGCCTTGTGGAATGTCTGCTGTGTTCTCTGCCTTGTCTCCTGTTGCTGGAAAAGGGGATGTATTTCTTCCTACCTCACAGGGATGTTGTGAGGAATAAGAAGCTAAGGTCTGTGCAAGAGGTAATCTTTTCCTCTTCAGCTTGGGGATCGCACTTGATCAAGAGTTTGGAAGAGTACTTGTAGACTGTCATGCATGCTGTACATTTGAGCTCTGTGTCTTATTTGTATCAGTGTTAATGCAAGAGAGAAGTATTTGGTGCTGAAAATTGGGGATAAAAGGAGAACAGGCTCTCTCCATATATAGCAGTGATGCTGTAGCGAGAGGAAACAAGGCATGGATGTCACACAGGAATTTTTTATCATGAGGATAATAGATGTGGTAGAATATTGGTGTTGTTTCGAAAATGTCATGTGTCTGCATAAGCTAGAGGTGCAACAAGGTCCGAATACTTTTTTAACTCACTTGTCAAGCAGGATTAGAAATTAAAGCACTCCTAAGCATTTCCCTCTCTGTGGACCCAGGTGTGGTTCCTGAGTAAGGTATACTCTGAGCAGTAGTTGCAATGATTGGTGTTGCAGAGGTGAAGGTTTATTGGGACATCACTGAAACCATTCCCTGCTTGGCAGCACTTCACGAGACAAGGACAGTTGATACTCTTTGTCCTGCAGAAGATGGTGATTCTACTGTATTATCACATTGGACTTATTTCACTTTATATTTTATTGATTTTTGTCCATGAAAAAAAAAAAAAAAAGGAAATATGCTAGGAAATGTAGTTGTACTGTAAACTCTGCAAGTTAAACATCAAAGTCCTTCTATATATTTGCAAAACAATCAATAAAGATGTAAAATCTCAGGTTTTGTCTATTGTTACCATTTTTCATGGTGTTCTATTCTGCCATTAGGAGCAGTAAGAGATTAGCTCATGTTCACACCAGCATGTCACACCTCAAAACATGCCAAAACATCAAGGTCTTGACTGAATGTGGATGGATTTGATAAACAGAAATAATGAATCCAGCTAACAGCTGGATTCTCCATGTTCTCTCTTCTCGCTGATGTCTCTTTTGGGTCAATCTCAAGCATAATTATCACATTCATTTTCAAAATGGCTTGTATTTCAATCAGGTTAAATAATGGACTGCATATGTAGTCCTTAGAGAAGTGATTTTTTTTTTACCTTTTGATTAAAACTGCTGTAGAACTGATCACATTCAAGGTGTTAATCATTGATGTTAGCTTGTGGCTGCTCTCTGAAAATAGTACTAAATGATACATGAAGACAAATTCCATTAACCACCTAGTGGATAATAAAGTAGATGATTGCAAAGGGATGAAAATGCTTGCCTGTGGATAGTGGGGTTATCCTTCCATACCTGTCATAAGGTCATGAGTAAATATGTCATGGAATCATTTTCTCTTCAATATCATCAGAGAACAGGCTGATAAATGTGAAGAAGAATGTTTAGTGTCATAAAAAAACCCCTGATGATTTGCTCTGAAATGAAACACTTCAGTAATATATATGCGTGGTCAAAATCCAACAGCCTCTCAGCCCTGTGAAGGGGGCTACAAGGTAAGTGCCAAAACCACTGAGATGATACACCAGTCTTGCAGCTCTGAAATTCACTCATACAAATGTGGAAGGTTAAGTTTTCCTCTGACAAGATGAGAGATTTGTTTACAGGCATATCTGAGCAGTTTTGTGGTATCTTGTGTAACTTCTGTTTTGCCAATTGTGCTGGTTTGGGCTGGGATAGAGTTAATTTTCTTCATAGATCTGGTACGGGGCTGTGCTTTTCATTTGTGCTGAACACAGTGTTGATAACATGGGGATGTCTCCCTTACTGCTGAATAGTGCTTGCACAGAGACAAGGCCTTTTCTGCTCCTCATCCCACACCTCCAGCGAGGAAGTTTGAGGTTCACAAGTAGTTGGGAGACAACACAACCAGGACATCATTTCTGCAGTGCACTGCAATACTCTGAGCCCCTCTTCTGCCCATATCCATCTGCTGCTGTACACCAGGGGTCACCTCTGGATATACCTACACCACAGGATGTGTGGCAGCTTTTAAGGGAAGAACTTCAGGAAATGCCAGGGTGGGGAAGAAATTAGTTTTCTGTATATGTTTACATAACATTAGATTCTGAGGCTCTGTAAAAGGTAAAAGGAGCTATTGTGTTTGTGTTGTGAAAGCTTGCTGGGCCTGGTTCATATGTATATGTACATATTTAAAAGAAGTGAGAAGTCCTTGCCTTGAAGGCCAGTGGGTTCTCCATCTGCCTGCCATAGTGCTTCTGTTTTATTTGTTGTATTTTCTGTAATGGTTTGCAAAAGCAAGCAGAACATTACTTATTTGGGGAAGCAGTAGAGTCTAAAATTAAAATTTCTATTTCCATGTTCTTAAAGCTGTCCCCTGAGCATGCAATCCAGAGAAAAAATGTTAAATTTGTGTAAAGCTGTGATAGATGATTAGAATGCAGCTGCTACAATGCTTTTGGGCATTGTCCCTGCTGCTGTTGCATAGGGTGACAAATGCTGGCTTTGGTGCAGTGCAAATCATCCTGTTGGTCTGAAACCTGTGCCTTTGTGAGATTCACAAGCTGATGTCCATCCAGCTGACTCTAGAAGGGCCTCACTACGTAGGTTGTGCTTTTTTCAGCACAAATGTGGCACAGCCCCAGCTCCTTTGAAAAGTCGTCGTGATGCTTCCTTCCCTGTGTTAACTCAGCAGGGAGAGTTTTTGTGAAGGTTCAGTTTCTAACCCTGCCCAGGAAGATTCAAAGCATACCTTGCTTGTCCCAGAGAAACACCTAACCTGCCACGCTGCTGGGTGAGCTGGACGAGGGAACTGCTTGAGGGGAAACAGCTCACGGTGCCAAAAGGACAGCAAAGGCTACAAGTCTGTGAAGGAAGTCGAGAAGGAGCAGGAGACAATCATCTACTGTTCAAGTCATGCACCCAGAAGTGGCAAGGCCTGAGTTATCCTCTAAAGAATGGCTTTTCTTTTATTAACACAGGCTTTCAAAAGTGTAAGCAACTCACTTCCCCTCCTTTCTGGTCCCCCCACATGTAGGTACCTACCTGCATTGTGAGGTGTTTCAGGGCAAGTACAGAACAAAAATGTGAAGACTCTTACAGAAATGGCCAAGCAATGTGATGTTCTGGCACCTCAGCACAGTACAGAGTGGGAATTCTTCCTTTTTAGATTAGATTGCCCAAATGAATCAAATTCTCTTGCAGGTTTCTGTCTCAGTTACTTTGGGTAAGTTCCTAAATATTTCCTTTGATTCTGTTACTGAAAAGTAATAACATAGGTAGAAAAAGGAAGTGAAATCTGTAAATGCAGGAAAAACATGTTTCAAAAAGAGCAGGGACTGTATCCAGGAGGAGAATTAGTTTGCATAAACTGAACAAAAGGAATGGGAAAAGCAAACTTATGTGTTGCACCCAAAAACCAAAGGCAAACCACGGAAGTAGCATATTGGTACTACCTGAAGTATATGTTAATTCTAGGACAAATTCAATCTCCTCTGTCTAGGCAGTGAGTGAATAAAGACTGTGAATTGGATCTGATGCCCATATCCTGCAAAATTGTGCTTCCCCCGCCCCTTTGGAAAAATCTGGCTGTATGAGCAATTAACACTTTCACTCAGATTTGTCCAAAAATAAGGTGAGCTGTGCAAAGCTATCACAGGCAAAGCTGTCTTGTCCAATAAATATCCCTAAAAATACAAACTTCAAAGCTATAATCAGACACTGTGGCATTCCAGTCACTTCTGTCTACTTCCTTTTTGGATTTTTTCCAATAAAACCCATCACCTGTGCTTTTCTCTTTCTGGCACCCTACTAATCCTAAAAGAGTAACTCCCTCTGCCCAAGGCAGACTGGTCAAATCTCACCAGTCTTCCTGCTTGCCTGGGCTCATTCTTGTGTGAAGGAGTGCAGGTAGAAATGTGTGTCTGTTCCGCTGAGCCAGTGGGGGAAGCAAGACCAGAGGAGCAGAGTGGACGGTATGGGCAGAGATGGTGCTGGGGAACGATGTTACAGATCTACTGCTGAGCATCAGCACCTCTGTTTTGCTGGCCTGTTTCTAATGCACTGCTACTCATGCATCTCCTGGAAAAAAAAAAAAAAAAAAGCACGGTATGTTCTTCTCTCTGTTTTTCATTTTATTTAATCTTGGAGATCACATGGAGGCTTTGTTTGAAAAATGAAAATAATTACCTCCTGTGAAGTGGATGCATATGAGGAAAGAGCTGGGGGCTTGTCTGCCCAAGCTGTGGGCGTTCCCCTGGTTGCAGTGCCCACTGGGACAAGGAGGAAAACACCAGGCTTGGGTATTGGTTCTCCTCAGACCCTGGATGCTCATTGCATGGTCTGTGCTCATACAGCGCTGGGGGACAGGGCTGCACGTCCGTGTCTGTCTGGCTTGGCTGAGAATAGCTCAGGACTTGGTTGAAGCAGGAGGCAGTGCTGAGATCTGGGACTGAAATGGCACAAAACCACTTTTCTGTCCTGCCTGGCAGGACTGCTGCTGAAGCTCTCAGGTCCATCAGGGGGTGCTTCTCATGGTCTTGCTAATACTTTTTCAGGATTACATGTTGGTGCTGCTGATTTTCTGCTGCTGTATTTATTAATACTGACATTTTCACACTCTTCATCAGGCAACCTTCGGCCTGGAAAAGGAAAAAGAAAATAAAGCCAACTACATAAATCTGCTAGCTATAAAACTGAAGGATGGTGAAATTAGTCTGCAGCAGCATAACCATGTTCTCATTAAGAGCAATTCAGCATTCTTAGGACATGTTAACTGCTGCAGTGAGGAGAAGAGGCTGCAGATCAATACAAAATAAACCACAGCCTGGCAAAAACCAATTTATAATTTCCAAAGTACTTTCCTTTAGTTGTGCAGGAAAGTCATTGCTGGTACGCCAGTGGGGTGATAGTTACAAAGAAAGCCTCAGTCCACTTTTGGTGTGGAGTTGCAAAACTCAGGCAGTCTGAAAAAAACCTCCATTCTGTAATGACAAAAAACCTGAGGTAATCTGTATTGTCACAGAGAAACTGAGACAGGGGAATGATCACCAATAGTTTTCACTTTAAAAGTGGACATGGCATGGGTGGTAATTAGTTATCCAAATCACCCCTGTGTATATCTCTACCCAACAAGCTGTCTGGCCATTTGCTAAACAGCCCCTCTGAGAAGGCATCAACCTGAGACCTTTTTTCCACAGGGATTTGAATTGTGCAGCAGATTATTTTCGCAGTGGAGGTGGAAGGGATAGGGGGAGTGGGGAGCAGCAGCATCATGTTGTGGCACTGCTGGTCCTGGGGCAGCAAACACACCCACCAGTGTCAGGTTTGGGTGGGATCCTTGGTTTGAGTGGGATCCTCTTTTGGGTGATCTTTATGAGAGCATGCAGTGTATCTTTAATCAGACCTAAGTGTGTGACTGGGGACCTCCAGGGGCACCTTGAGGAGCATGAGCTTAGAGGCAAAGGCCCAAGGAAGGCAGACAACAAACATCCTGACCTGAGAGGGCTTTTTGGCTCCAGCAGAGCATGTCCAGGCGAGACCTGACAGCTGCTGGGAAATCTGTTTGCAGTGTGTGCAGGACACACTGCTGTCCCATGGATGGCGGGGCAGGAAAGCTGGGAAGTGCTGTCCAATGCTGCTACTGGTCTGCCAGTCTCCCTGTGACTGCTAATTTGCATCTGCGAGTCTGATGGATGCTGTGCAGAGCTGCCTGGCAAGGGGAGATGCTTCAGCCGGTTCTGCCGAAATTTTGCATCTTTTTTCAGAGATGCTGAGTCCTGAACCCTGGCTTGGATGGGCACATCTGAAGGCTGTCGTATACAGAACAGCTCTCCTGACATGACAAATTTTGGAAGTGCCTGACAATTTTACCCCAAAG
This sequence comes from Pachyramphus minor, assembly GCA_013397135.1. Taxonomy (NCBI): domain Eukaryota; kingdom Metazoa; phylum Chordata; class Aves; order Passeriformes; family Tyrannidae; genus Pachyramphus; species Pachyramphus minor. The sequence goes on along the minus strand of VYXB01001743.1, from coordinate 154,313 downwards.
AGAGACCAGTTTTTGGTACCAGACAATATGCATAGCATGATGCTCCAGCTGGGGTAGGTGCATGGGGAATGTGTGTGTGGAGGTTGCCCAGAGGCAAACTCAGCTAGTTAAGCATTAACTACTAAACATGTATTAATATAGTGAGATTGTGGCCTAAGGATCCCAGGATTACTGCTCCCAGGTGTGGACTGTCATCACTGAGTACACAGTAAATGTTTTAAGCATGCGGCTTTCAAATATTGAGAAGGATTGCACTAAAGTCTAGAAATAACCTAATAATAACGTAATCTGAAATAATATAATAATAACCACATAATCTAAAACTGTATTTAGTTTGAGGGGTTCTGTAAAAATCCCGTAAAGAAAGAGGGCAGGAAGACTTTCTGCCACTTATCACTCCAAACTTTGTACATTCTCACAGTGCTTTGCAATTTAAGAGAACTTTGGCAAATGAAACCCAGCAGCAGCCATCCATATTCATAATTACTGAGAGATTCATAATTACCAGAGAAGACGAAGCAAGCTCTAATTTCAGCACCCCTATTTGTAGATGAAGCCTTCAGCAATAAAATTGAATACAGCTGAGATCTTACAGTGAACCTTTAGGATGGAATGAAAAATTATAACTGTTTTTGCTGAATCAATCAGCACTGTCATCCCTGCTGGGGAATGTGGTTACCTGTATTACAGCGGAAGGAGGTCAGTGTCCTGTGCTAAGGCTCTGTGCAATCACCCAGAGGAATGATAGTGGGACTGCAAAGACAGCTGGAAAGAGTGCACTCAGCACATCCTCATCCACAGAGGGGTAATATCCAAATGTGCTGAAATGACAAAAGAAAAGGTCAGTTCTTAGCTGGTTTCTCCCACAGAAGCCCAGGACTGCCAAGGAGGAAAGCTGCTATGTTCTCTTTAGGCGAATTAAAGTAGTGGTCTAAAATAAGCATTAATTTCTTACCAAAGCATGATTTGCTGGGGTAGTGTGAGCCCTGGGGTGCTATCACTGCCCTGGCTGTGAGGTCTCCTTGGCAGGGAGCCAGACAACCCCCACCAGCACTTTCTGTCAGTTTTGTTGCTGTTACTAATTTTTAAGGTATCACAAAACCATGGAGGTCTTTAAGCATGATGTGGTGCTGTGGCTGAGATATTATTCCAAGAAGAGGACTCTGCTATTTGAGAGGTTCTCAGTAAGATTGCAGAGCTATTTGTTAATCCCAGCAAACAAAACAAAATAAAAACAAACAAACAGACAAACCACAAACCAACAAAACAAAAATCCACAACAACAACAACAATAAAAAAATCCTGCAGCTGAGAACTTCCAAAAATCACAGGCAGGGTTGGCTGTCCCATGTCATTCCTCCACTGTTTTTCTTCCCTCTTAGTCATGTACCAACACAACATTTCTCACATTTTGCCCTGTGTGAGGAAAAGAATATCAAATTTTGTGTTGTAACAAGAGATATTTTAATTTTCTCGTATCTTTTCTTCCACAGATGCTAACAGAATCCTCAGCACGTGTACATCTGTATGAGTAGTATGATAAAGGGGAAGAAGATGGCAGGCAAACATGTTATGGTGATACTAAGTGGCATAGGGCTAGAAATGCTGCAGTTTAAGAATAATTTAAAATCTCCTTGACCAAGTCACTGTCTTGCTGCCAGTCCTGGAAAAGTAATATTGCATCATATTATGTATGAGCCATAGTGCCTGAAAATCCTGTGGCCACTTAAAATGAGGGAAAAGTGAGACAGCAAGTAGGTGAACAGTTTGTTCCTTGCCCATGCCCATGGCTGGAAAAAGTCTTGTGAAATTTGTTTTGAACAGAAACTTTTGGCCAATAGTGGTAGTTTTCCTCTTACCAGAAAAGTTATTTTCTTTACCTACCATCTGACAGCATCATTAAAAGTTCATCCTTTCCCTTGAACTTCACTTCAGCTCCTAATGAGTGTAAAGTAGGTTTGACCAGCTGTATATTCCCCCTGTTAAATGCTGTTTCCATATTGAACTACACAATAACTCTCCCTGTAAGTAAGTCTGTAGGTAAGTCTGGCAAATAACAGTGTATTCCAATGGAACTGTTCTTTTCAGGTTAAATCTGCTCCAACGGAGCAGCCACAAGGGACAGCACAGTCTTCACCCATGTCCCTACAGTGGGGTTGTTTCTTGGATGTTTATGCCAAGAGATGTACTTGAGGGTACAAGTACAAGAGAGTACAAGAGGGTACTGTTGTTCAAGACAATTTTGCAGGTTGCTAACAGTGGAGTCCTCAAGTAACCCTGGAAAAAGATGAGGATATGACATGACTATTTCTTGGGATTTATCCCGCTGTGTAGAGCATTGTGGGGCCAGAGGGAAGTGCTGCAGAGGGAAGGCTCATGTTCCTGAATTATCAGCAAGGCTGGTTTCCTGCTCTGCCACAAAATAACACCAGAGGAAAGTGCTCTAATCTGGCAAATGAGACTGCTCTCAGCAGGAAATGTGAAAAAAAAAATCATGATTTTTTTCCCCCTTAGCAAAGCTGAAAGCCTCCAGCCCTGCTGAAGCTGTGCTACCTGTTTTTGGGTACCACCAACCCACCTCAGCATGCCTGGAGCCCTTCCACCCTGGCATCTCGTGCCACTCCAGCAGACACTTCAGGAACAAAGAAATATTACCCTTCAGGGAAACTGCAACCCTGGCAAAAGCCCGGGAAGAAGAATTGAAGACAAACAAATGGGATTTCAGACCATGATTTTTCCTTTTAACGAGGGTCACTGGAATGGTTGAGCACCCTCCCACCAGCTTTCACAGCAGCTGGTTCAAGACCCTCCTCCATCACCCTCTGCAGGGCTTCACCCCTGTTTGCTTCTGTGGTTGTGCTGCAAAGGTGCTGGTTTCAATTTTTTGTCTTGGCAGCCTTTCATGAAATTATATTATTTATAGTCCTGTGTCCATTCACATCATCATTACTGGCTAACAATAAATTTAATAATGCCTTTGCAAGCCTTTGTTATTTGCTGAATGCTGTGGGGTGCTGTGGTTCGGAGCTATCATGCACTTTACAGAGCCTATGATTTGTCTCCCGGGTATGTTATCTTGCTATTAGCTGTAAATACGGATCTAGATAATGTTTTACATCTGTACCATTAAGAACCAACAAATTAGACTCTTCCCTAGCCTCTTCTCCTAGCTCACTAATCTTTGTTAACTTCAGGAAAAATGGAATTTAAAAAATCATTGTTCATAAAGATACAGACAAAGCACTGTAATTCATATACTTCAGACTGTAACAATTGCGATTTTAAACACATCTTGTTGAAATTCAATATTCCTTTTCCTGGGAAAGCCCCAAAATATTGCTCTTTTTTTTCATAGCACAGTGAAAATTAAGCCCAAAGCATCAAACCTTCCTTTACCAAATGAGATAAATATTAATTTCAAATCCATAATTTAGAACATTTTGTTTAAATGTAATACAAAATAAATGACTTCAGAATAAAAAGTGTCTCCTTCTTGGTGCAACAGAAGCATTTATTTACAAAACATATTTATTTATATATTTATTTACAAATATATTTACAAAACATAATAAGCAGCTTCTAGATATTCTTTGAAAAGTTCTTTACTCAGGCTGACTAGACAGCAGCTTTCCAGTTGGAGACACTTGAGCAAAAAATGCTGAAGTTCTCCCTCCCCAGTGCTGGAGAGGTTTTGATCAACTTCTACAAGGCAGGGGGGCAAATGCTTCTTGAAATTTTCTTTCCATATTGACAAGGCTCCAGCCTTTTGGTTTTTTTAAAGTAATGATTCAGTATCTGGGCTTAAAGAGCTTCAGCAGCTTTGAAGCTTAAAGAGCAGAAGAACAGAGGGGCTTTCCAGACAGACAGCTCATGCTGGTCAGTGTGCCAAGGTGGTGGGACAGACAAACTGCTCAGGGTCCCTGCTGGCCCCTGGCCTTCCTAAGACACTGATGCTTTGTCTGGCCTCTCTGCAAAGGGTGCATCTCACTCAGTATAGCATTTCAAAAGTGATGTGTTCAGAGGCTGGAAGTCCTGGCTTAGCACTCTGAAGTCAAGTTTAAAGGCAATGGATAGTTTTATGACACCCAAAGGGGTCAATATCATCTTGTTGCATGAATTCCAGGAAACACCCTACAGGCAGTTTTTTACCTCTTTTTTTACACACCTGATTTTCTCGCTATGTTTTTCCTTCCTGAGAGCACTGTCATTAGCACCTGACACTAATGCAAAAGGACTTGGGAATTCACTACCAACCCAATTCCATGAGGAGACCATTGGGGTCCACTAGACATCCTGTTTGTTCACCAAACTCATGTTGGTCCACCTCTTAACATATCTGTGTCACGAGCCAACCTCTCTGCTTACAGAAACAAACTGATTTGTTTTGTTGGAAACCACCACCAGGATGGAGAGTGGACCTGTCCATGCCTGAGCAGACACTGGTGCCTGTTAATACCTCATTTGAGGATGTGCTTGGAGTAAGGGAAAATTTTTATATCACAGGATCAGTGAAACAATGTGAGCATGATTGCCAGGTGAAGGAGCTTAGTGCACTTTCATAAGATCAAGATAGCACAAATTAAGACTTAGGGAAAACTGAAATTTGGGAGGGATGTACCTGCTGATGGGCACCACAGGATGTAAAGTTCTCCTGATTTCTTATGTGAAGGTAAATGGGGTTCAACACAGCTTATCAGCATCTCACACTGTCCTGCAGTAATACGTGTTACAGCCAGAGCACCAAAAATGCCATCTCAGCCCATAGGCACTGGTGATGTGTAGGATGGTGTCTGCTGTAACAGTAGCTGACAGGAACAAATAAAATTTTTATGGAATATTCATAGCTTTCTTGACTGATCCCTTTCTACCTTGAGGTGATCTCCTGACACATTGGGCTAATTTTACTGTGTTGATTTCAATGCCTTCCAATTTTCACTGAATTTCACCTGTTCTTTCCTCTGGATCCACAGCTGTGCACTGATCCTGCCAACAGGGTACAAGCTCCCAGGGAGATGATAACTGGCTGCTTCTCACTGAATGCTTCCTAAGGGAGACTCAGCCCCACTTCAGGGCTTTAATGCATTTACCTGTTGCCCCTCCCTGCCACTTGCTCCAACACAAGTTTCCCTTTGTTTACTTTAGCTGTGCACTATACAACTAAGAACAAGAGCAAGTGATGTATTTTCAGTCCCTCTTCTTTAAATCTTGCCTCCTCATTTCCCTCTAGGTGATTTCTTCTGCTTTTGGTTCTTAAAAGCCAGCAGTCAGAAGGGGTACCTGTAATTTCAATCCCTTCACGTACTCAGAAATGTTTCTAGGAGAAGCAAGCTAAAGCTGTAGTGTTGCATATCTGCAGATGTAAGAAAAAGAATTGATTTTTTGTCACAGAAATATGGGCTCATATAGATTCACAAAGTGAGTTGCTGCAAAGTAGCAGACTATTTTGGCACCAGGTGTGCAAATGTGGAAGCTGAAACCATCATTTTTGGATCCTAGGGGAACTCAAGCCTGGCTTTGGATACCAGACTGTAATTGCTGGATGTGCAGAACAGGAGGACTGGGCAGGTGCTCCCTTTATTTTAATATGTCCAAACAACCTTCTTCGAAGCTATGCCATTGAACATCTCAGGGAAACAGGAGGCAGGACAGGTACATGAATAACCTGAGGGTTAGGTACTGCCTTGTCCATATTCAAAAGCAGGGTAATGAATCCTTTCTGTATCTTTGTTTCTTTGGGTGTACCATTTACCACTCCTTCCCCTCCCTCCCCCTTACCTCCCCCAGCCTTGTAAAAAAACACTGAATTAACATATTCCTGGAATATCAGGGGGCAGTGGTGAAACACCAAGGAGGCCGTGTTGTCCCTGGTGTGCACCCAAACTGGTTCACAAGTGCACCCAGGCATTTAGACAGTGTTATTAGTGAAACATATGAACACCAAAGGGAATTCCAAGCAGACCAGCTGTATTAGATAAGGACAGTGATTACACTGAGTGGGTGCAGCAGGGCTGCTGTTGTTGGAATGGCCGCAGGGAGAGGTGTAGGAAGACACCTGGGTCAGCCCCTGCCGTGCTTCCTGCAAGCATGGCTTCCACTGCATGTGAAAAAGCCAAGGAAAAGAGGAAAAATCTAAACTCGTGGATTGAGGGCCTTGCACTTACCAGGTGTTAATCCACTTCCAGGGCCATGCCCAGGCTCTGCACTGACATCCAAGCTGCAAACTTCCCAGACTGCTCTATCCGAGCAGCTGCTCTGGAGGGCTGGCTGGTTGGTGGGGATGTGCCACAACAGAAGGCACCTGCCAGGAACAATATTAGATGCCTTTGCAATATCTGGGGGACTGCTGCTGCAGCAAACTGTGAAATCTCAGCCAGTGTTTTCCCATGGGGCTGCTCTGCCTGGCACCAGGGATGGTGAGGTGCTGTGGGAAAGCCAACAGGCTTTGGTCCACTGCAGGCACAGATTTAGTTTGGAGGACAGGGAGGCTGCAGCCACCAAGCACACTACCAGAAAGCCAATGGAATGGGACAATGCTTGAGTGTTCCTGCTTGCCTCTGCGGTAGAAAGGTGCTGTGCAGTGCTGGTCCTCTCTGGTTCGTACCATGTAGAGTGTTTGCTGGTGTCTCATTGTAAGCTGATTTAGGGAGGCATTAATATTTTGAAAGGGCAAGCCTGAGCATAAGACAATGTGTGTTTATAGTCTGCTTGTGCTAATAAACCTACAAGTAGAATCCCAGCTGGTCACAGTGGTGTGCTCAGGCACTGCAGGTCCTGTGTGGGCAAAGGCCTTCTCTGCTTGTTCTGCTGCCTGGCAGAGGGGTGAACTGCTGCTGGAAGTATTGCATGCAAGAGGATTATGGATTACACACCGGAGCCAGGATATTCTAGTTCTCTTGATTCTTTCGCCCATGTCTCTTACAGTTCGACTCGATCTAAAATGAAACGATTCTCTGATTCTTGCCTTAATTTAGTGGGAAATATGTATTATAGCTGTGCTAAGCATGAGCTGAGAGAGAGAAACTACTTTTTACGTTGTTACATATTGGAAAAGTTGAAATTAAAATACTTTTGATGGTGATATCATGCCTATCAGCTCATTCTTGATGCCTTGGGCAGCTCAGAGAGGGTGTGCAGTCTCCACCCCTGGGGAGGTTCAAAACTTGACTGGATGCTGCTCTGAGCAACTTGCTCTGGATTACCTGATTGAGCAGGGAATTTAGGTAAGATGACCTCCAGAGATGACTTTCCACCTCACCCAGCCTGTAATATTACAAATTGAGTGCTTAGAAGCTTTTGAATTCTTTCTGTTTCTTAAGCTCCTTCATATTGCCTTTGAATGAAAATGGAATGGTCTATGGATCTATCCCCCCTTCCCTCTGGCTGTGATGGGCCTCCAGCCAGTAGCAACTCTGAGGGCAGCTGCAGGACCTCTCCCTTTCTCTGTTTGCCAAGGACACTGAAAGGCTTTGGACCCCAGGCCTTGTGAGCAAACTGAAAAAATGATGGAAAACCTCCAAGTGAGACAGAACAGAAATAAAGGTTTAAAAGAAAATAACAGCCAAGGAAAAGCCCCACCAAAATTCCTTTGGTCCCTACTGCACCCTGCAATCTGGTCCTTTCTTTCAAGGCTTCACTCACACCATTGTGGCTTTACTGGTTTTCCACAACCCCTTGTGCTCCTGAGTGAGTGACAGCCATATCCCCCAAATGTGGCCTGCCCTCACCTCTGGTGGGATGTGATCAGCCTGACAAGCACATTTCTACTGTAGAATGGGACAGGACTGTCTGCAGACAAACTCAGTTTCTTGGAAGTGGGCAAAACTGGAGCTGTATTCCGGTGTGGTGGAATGTGTGCCTTTGCACATGAACTGCACAGAAACTGTTTCCGTTAATCACTTTTTTGTCTCTCACCACAGCTCACAGGCATGTTCATGGGCAGGTGCTGTGGAAGGGTGCTCACTGCAGAAGAGCTACAGGGACAGGAGAAAGGGGCAAAAGAGACTTGCCTTCTGGAGTAGGATTAGCTGCAAAAAACAGATTACACAATCAGAAGGCTTATCTGATTTAAAAAGAAAAAAATAATCTTAAGAAAATGGACACATGAAAGACTAAAATGTTGACAGTAGGGAAGATTGGCCTCCGGTTCTTCAGAGGAAAGAAATTTAACATTTTGGCTCTGCCTTGCTTTAATATTGTTTTAAATCAGCTACTTTGAAAATAAATTCATATATTGCAGTTTCTCCACAGTATGTGGCACTGCTGGAAAAATCTTTGCTGAAGGAAAGGATGCCATTAATGTGTAGCGAGAAAACATTTGATTGATTTTTTTCTAGACCCAGTTTTAACATGTCTAAATTACTGTGTTTTCTGGTTGTATCTCTGTCATTTCTTAGACAACAACCATCAAATGATATTTTTGATCACTGATTTTTTTCCAAAGCTGACTGCTCATGGACCTTGCTTTTCACAGGAATTGGCTTTGAATAATGTGGAGTTGTGACCTGTTTTCTTTAAGTTATATATCAACATTTTTCTTGGCATCATCACATGAGGATAATCCAACACCTCTCTCAGGTGAATCCCTTTGTGACTGAAGAAAAAACAGATAGTATTTTTCCTCATTTATGATATTTTCTCAGGGATTCAGGAGCTGTATAAGATGAAAAGCTCTTCCGGCTGCAAGATCTTGCCTGGCCCTTCATGCTGCTGTTGGGTTCTTGCTCAGGGCAGGGAAAGGGAGAAAGATCAGCCTTAGCCACACAGTAAACAGCACATGTGAAACACAGACACATTGTGTGCTGTGTCTGGCAGAGCCAGGCTGCTCCTGTTGTGTCAGGGAGGCTGCACACGACCACGTTGATGACCAGGGTGATGTACAGTGTTTGGAGCTCCACGTGCTGATGAAACCTGAGTCCATGTTTAGAAATCCTGAAACGCAAATTATCCTTCAAAGCTAACAGTAAAAATGAGGCAAAAGGAAGCAAGGAGTTATTCCCTTTTAGAAAACAATTTCTGTTCTTCATTTATTAGCTCATCCTTGACTTGCCATTTGAATTTTTAATGCATTAATTGTGCTGTGTATATTGTTGGAGACTTCTGAAAAAGTCAGTGAAATTAGATTATGATTTGAATGGAACATAAAGGCTAATTTAATTTAAAGTTGTATCATCTTCAAACTGAAATCCTGTGTTCAGGTTATATCCTGTTACTATTTATTGCTTATAGTGTCAATGTGCCTTGGAGCCCAAATCCTCACTGTGTGAAGGATTTAGGAAAAAGGGTCCTCTCTGCCCTTCTCTCTCCATCGTTTCCTCCAAAGACCTGTATTTTTCTTTTGCTTATGCATGATGTATGGGCAAGACAGATACACATCAGTGGGGGCCATGACTAATCCAGTGAGGAGATAGCTTCAGGGATGTATCCCACAACATATAGGCTGAAGACAGGCTGAGAGAGTTGGGGTCATTCGGCCTAGAGAAGAGAAGGCTCTGGGGAGACCTTAGAGCACCATCCAGAGTCTATGGGTGTGGTTTATAAGAAAGCTGGAGACGGACTTTTTACAAGGACATGTATTGACAGGACACAGGGGAATTGCTTTAAACTGAAAGGGGTAAATTTAGATTAGATATTAGAAAGACATAATCCTTCACTATGAGGGTGGTGAGGCATTGGAACAAGTTGCCCAGAGAAGCTGTGGATGCCCCATCTCTGGAAGTGTTCAAACAACATTGGATGGGGCCGTGGGCAACCTGGGGTTGGAACTAGGTGATCTTTGAGGCCCCTTCCAAACCAAACTACTCTGTGAGTCTATGATATGTGACCAAAACATGGTCCTGGCACATTATCCTGAGCAGCTCTAGTACACCCCTCCCCAGGAGCGGTGGTGTGCAGCAGGTGGGGCAGTGTGCTGCAGTGAGCCACCTCAGCTCATCTGAACAGCACCCTTCAGCCATGTGGTGACATTTGCATCTTCATCCATTACCCTGTAAATGAAAATACAGGCATTTGTTTTGCTGCAACACTTGTCTTCCATGAATGTCTTGACATTTATGTACCACCAAGAGACGTTATGTTATGTCAGGATTTTATTCTTGTGGCATTATCTACCCTAATTAAGGCTGTCGCTACATGGCTGAAGCAGGTAGGAAAGTAATGAGGTTGTTTGGATGTCTGTCTCCTTTTGAAGTTGCAACAAAGGAGGCAGTTGATGTGAAGGGGATGGGTGTCACATCTCTGCAGTCTCCCTTGAACACTGCTCTTTGCCATGCCATACAGAAAACTCTCCACTGTGTGTTCTGAGCAAATCTGTGTCCTCAGCTCTGGCTGGCAACTGTGTTCAGCAGCTCCAGCACTGGAAGGGCCACTATTGCTAAGGCACATCTGCATCTCTCTTGTAAATCAGCTACTATAAATTAGAAGAATTGTGGTTTCTGGAAAGCTAGGAAAGACCAGGCTTAAATCAGACTGAGCAACGGAAAAAGCACTTACCAAGTAGATGAGGGCAGGCAGTGTCCTTGAGTACACAAGACTTCTTTTTCTTGCATCTATCTCCCTTTTCTGGTGTGCAGGCTGGGCAGGCAGTGGGGCAGGTCATCAGTGAGGCAGCTCTGTGGAGATGCCCCAGGCTCTTGTATGATTCAAGTGTCTCAGCACTCCCCACAGACAACCCAAGTGTCATCTGGGGCCATTTGTTCACCTCCGGTTTCTGCCGGGTGCTGTAAGCTGTGTCCCCTCTTCTAACCTCTCTGAGATGTACTGGGACTGGGCCAAATACCGATAAGGCCACTTGCAGGATGTAAACTGTGGGGTTTGCCACAAAAGAACTGTACTATCCCATTAGCATGTTTTTGCTCATGGATGAAAATGTAACAGTTTGGGAAAAATGAAATGCAGATGAGGAAGAGAAATAATCCATAGCTTTTACAAGCTGTATCAGACTTCAGGGCAAGGACATTTTGCTTCCTCTATGAAAATGGAAGCAGTTTCTCTATCATTTATAGAAGCAACTTTGTCCTGGTTTCAGCTGGGATAGAGTTCATTTCTTCTTAGCCACTGGCACAGTGCTGTGTTTTGGATGTAGTATGAGAATCATGCTGCTGACACAGTGATGTTTTGGTTGCTGCTAATTAGTATTCACCCTGAGTAAAGGACTTTTCAGGGGGGAGGATGGCCAGGGGGAGTTACCTGGAAGGGGGCCAGTCAGGGCTCAGGGATGGGCTTTG